>JALXJV020000417.1:0-10576 GCA_024633595.2 Lepomis macrochirus
GGCTATATATGTCCATAAGAATTTTAAGTTTAAAGTAATTGACAAGATGACATTAACAATAAATGATATAGTAGAATGTATTACGATTGAAATTCATAGTGAAAAGAAAAAAATATTATTATAAGTTGTATATATAGGTCACCAGGTTCAAGTATGGAGTTATTTATTGACTGGATGGAAAAGATGTTTTCTATAGCAAATAACAAAATACTATTCATCTGTGGAGATTATAATATAGATTTGATAAATCCAAATAAACATAAAATAACAGATGAATTTGTGAATAGGATGTATAGTATGAGCTTATACCCAGTCATCACTAGACCCAGTAGAATTACTTCAAGATAGTGCCACACTCATTGATAATATTTTCACAAACAATATTGAATACACGGTGGTCAGTGGCCTAATGATGTGTGACATAACTGACCATCTGCCGGTTTTCACACTGTATGATGACAATTATAAAAAAGATAATGAAGCTCCTCAAAAAATCTATCTTTAAACGTATTAAGACGGAAGAAGCAATCAATTCACTCAATTATGACCTAATGGAACAAGACTGGAATACTGTATACAGAGAGAAAGATGTGAATAGAGCGCACAATAGTTTTCTAGAAATATTTAGCACATTATACAACAAAAACTGTCCTATTCGACAATACAACTGCAAGAATAAATTTATAAAATGTCCCTGGTTAACTAAGGGTTTACAAAATGCTTGCAAAAAGAAAAATACTTTATACAGACAATTTATTAAATTAAGGACAAAAGAATGTGAATACAGATATAAAACATATAAAAATAAATTGATCAATATAATAAGAACTAGTAAGAAATTATACTATAAAAAAGTATTAAATGAAAATAAAAATAATATTAAAGGGGTATGGGGTATATTAAATAGTATAATTAAGGATAAAACCATTAAGAATTCATATCCAGATTACTTTATTGATAACAATGTTGAAAACTTTAATATGCATAACATAGTAAATAGTTTCAATGTGTTTTTTGCAAATGTTGGACCAGAATTAGCATCAATAATTCCTGAGCTGAAAGTGATACAATAAATGAGTCAATTATAGAAAGGAATGCAAAGACCATCTTTCTCTCTGATGTGAGTGAGACAGAGATTATAGCTATGGTCAATAAATGCAAAATAAAACATCTACTGATTGTCATGATATAGATATGACAATAATTAAAAAAGTAATAAATAGTATTTCAAAACCTCTAACATACATATGTAATGTATCATTTCAGACTGGAATATTTCCAAATAAAATGAAAATTGCAAAAATAATACCATTATATAAAAATGGAAACAAGCACATCTTCACAAACTATAGACCTGTCTCTCTGCTACCTCAGTTTTCAAAAATCTTAGAGAAAATATTTAACGACAGATTAGAAAAAATTTCTAGACAAGCATGACATAATAAATGAAGGTCAGTATGGTTTTAGAACAAAGAGGTCCACATCAATGGCTTTAGTTGAAGCTGTGGAAGAAATTACTGAACACTCTAGACAAAAAAAAAAATATGCAGTGGGAATATTTATTGACTTAAAGAAAGCTTTTGATACAATTAATCACTCAATTTTACTCACTAAATTAGAAAAAATATGGCATTAGGGGTAGCTTTGAATTGGATCAAAAGTTACTTAACTGAAAGACAACAGTTTGTGAAGTTGGGCGAGTTTACATCACAGTGTCTGGGCATTGTTTGTGGGGTCCCTCAAGGATCAGTATTAGGTCCTAAATTATTTAATTTATATATAAATGACATATTTTGTGTATCTAAATTACTGAAATTTATATTATTTGCTGATGATACCAATATATTTTTTTCTTGTGATAATTATAATACACTTATAAAGATTGTAAATGAAGAATTAGTAAAACTAAAAAAAGTGGATGGATATTAATAAATTATCTTTGAATTTAAATAAAACTAAGGTAATGATGTTTGGTAATTATAAAGAAAACACAGAAATATTATTAAGTATTGATGGTGTTGTATTAGAAATAGTGACAGAAATTAAATTCTTGGGAATAACTATTGATAGTAAATTAAGCTGGAAACCACACATCAGATACATACAAGGCAAAGTATCCAAAAGTATTTCTATAATAAATAAAGTTAAATATGTCTTGGAATATAATGCACTATATATATTGTATTGTTCACTGGTTCTGCCCTATTTAACTTATTGTATAGAAATTTGGGGCAATAATTATAAAGTTCACTACATACCCTCTTCTTACTCCAAAAACGAGCAGTTAGAATCATCCACAAGGTGGGATATTTTGATCATACAAACATATTATTTTTGCAATCTAAAATTTTAAAACTTTTTGACCTAGTTGATTTTTATACTGCTCAAATTTTGTATAAAGCCAACAACAATGATCTGCCAGGTAATATTCAAAAGCTCTTTTAGGAAGAGAAGGGGCTATAACCTGAGGAGATGTGAAAACTTTAAAGTCCATGCAGTAAGAACTACTAGGAAAAGCTTGTGCAGTATCTGTGTGTGGTGTTAGACTCTGGAATGGTTTGGGGATAAAGCTCAAGCAATGCCCAAATATTCACCAATTTAAATTAAAATTTAAAGAAATGGTGTTGACAAAATATGAGGCTGAGTGAGGGATCTGGATGCTCTTGTGTTTGTGATTGAGAGGGGTACTGGTTATTGTAATATAAATGGGAATATTTAGGATTATAAAAGGTTCCTATTTACTTATCTTCATATTGTTAATGATGACATAATTACAATAGAGTGGGATATGTATACATAGCTGAGTAAATAATGATTATTATTTTTATTTTTTTATTAATAATTATTATTGTTATTAGTGTTATTATAAAATTATGTTTAAATAATATGCTAGGACATGGTTATATTTGATGTGATTATTATAGACGTTAGTACATATTTGAGTGTTTACTGATACTGAGGATTATCATATAGCATTATAGTGATTATTGAGATAGCATAATGTAATTGTAAGAAATTATAATATCAAATAAATATTATCAAAACAAATAAATTATTATTTATTTAACTGTTAATAGCAGCGCCATATGGGGTAATATATGGGAAGGAATTGGGGTGGGAGCAAATAAGTTATACTTCTTTCCACTCCCTTCGAAGCAACTATTATTATAAGTGTAAATAATATGTGTGTATGTGTGTATATATGTATATCCATGTATATGGGAGATAAGCTGTGCTATGTTATCTTTTTTTTTATATGTATATGTGTGTGTATGTATGTATGTATATGTATATATATGTATGTGTATGTATGTGTGTATGTATATATGTGTATGTATATGTGTATATGTATATATGTATGTATATGTATGTGTATATGTATATATGTGTATATATATATATATATATTTATTTATTTTTGTTGTTGTTGTTGTTGTTTTGTTTTCTTTCTTTTTATTTTTGTGTGTTAATATTTATGTATATATTATTTTGCTCGAAATAAAAATTTCAATCAATCAATCAATCAAATCAAATCATGTACATGGCCATAGCACTATCACTGCTGCTACATTAGTGACAAATGATATTATTGGCGCCTTAGAGAAGAAGCAACACTCTGCTGCATTATTTGTTGATCTTTCTAAGGCATTTGATTCAGTTGATCATGGATTGTTACTGACCAAACTACGTTCAGTTGGTTTAAGTGAAAAGGCTGTTGCATGGTTCGAAAATTATCTTGTAGATCGTACTCAATGTGTTTATGCTGAAGGTTATAAATCTGATTTTCTTAAGATAACCAAAGGTGTCCCTCAAGGATCAATCTTAGGACCGATTCTGTTTTCAATTTTTATAAATGATTTGGATAGAGATATTCAAGCCAAATTACACTTATACGCTGATGATACAGTGGTTTACACCCAGGCTTCCACCATTTCAGCAGCAGTGCAGGAACTTCAGACTGCATTTCAGACATTGCAAAATACATTATTGAGTCTAAAATTGGTTTTAAATACACAGAAAACAAAGTTTATGGTCTTCTCAAAAGCTCGAAAACAGCTACTTGACAATTGTGGCCTCTTGTCCTTAGATGGGAAATCAATTGAAAGAGTATCTTCATACAAGTACTTGGGGATATGGATAGATGATAAGCTCTCCTTCAATGAACATATTATTGCTTTGGTCAAGAAACTTAAAGTAAAGCTTGGCTTTTATTTCAGAAACAAATCTTGTTTTACTTTTAGTGCTAAGAAGAAACTTGTGGAAGCTACTTTTCTGTCTGTAATTGATTATGGAGATATATTGTACATGCATGCTGCATCTTCCATCTTAGGTCATGTTGATTCAGTTTACCATGCATCACTACGATTCATAACAAATACAAAGTCCCTCACCCATCACTGCATTCTTTATGATTTAGTTGGTTGGACATCACTTAAAATTCGTAGACAACAACACTGGTATATCTTTATTTATAAAGCTATACTTGGCAAACTTCCACTGTACCTCTGTAACCTCCTCTCTGTCTGCTCTGGTACCTATCAGCTACGCTCCTCAAAGTGGTTGCTGTTTAACGTGCCACGAAGTTGCAACCAATGTAGGAAGAACTGCTTTCTCTTATTCAGCACCTTGGGGGTGGAATAATCTACAGAAAGTGCTAAAGTTAGAAACCCTTATGTCCATTAATGAATTTAAAACTATTGTAAAGAAGGTTGTGATGGAGACATGTTCTTGTTTTTCTTGAGAGTCTAATTGTGTTTTTTAACATTTTGTACTTTTTTACCTTGAAAATGTAACTTGGTGTTTATGTATGTGTTGTGATTTGGCTGCTACCTTGGCCAGGTCTCTCTTGTAAAAGAGATTCTGAATCTCAATGGGACTTCCTGGTTAAATAAAGGAAATAATAAAAATGCGCTTTGTGGATATGGAGAAGGCGTATGACTGGGTGCCCCGTGAGATACTGTGGGAGGTGCTGCGGGAGTATGGGATGAGGGGGGCCCTTCTCGGAGCTATCTAATCCCTGTATACCCAAAGTGAGAGCTTTTGTCTGAGTACTCGGCAGTAAATTGGACTCTTTCCAGGTGGGGGTTGGCCTTCTTCAGGGCTGCGCTTTGTCACCAATCCTGTTTGTGATATTCATGGACAGTATATTGAGGCGTAGTCATGGCGAGGAGGGGCGGCGGTGGGCTTGGGATCTCATCACTGCTTTTTGTGGATGATGTGGTCCTGATGGCAGGACCGTGGTGACCTTCAGCTCTCACTGGATCAATTTGCGTCAGAGTGCGAAGCGGTTGGGATGAGGATTAGCACCTCTAAATCTGTGGCCATGGTTCTCAGCAGGAAACCGGTGGAGTGCCAACTCCAGGTAGGGAATGAGTCCTTACCCCAAGTGAAGAAGTTCAAGTACCTCGGGGTCTTGTTCACGCAGTGAGGGAGACTGGAGCAGGAGATTGGCCGGAGAATCGAGCAGCGAGGCGGTATTGCATTCAGCTTTACCACACCGTTGTGACGAAAGAGAGCTGAGCCGTAAGGCAAAGCTCTCAATCTACTGGTCAATTTCGTTCCTACCCTCACTTATGGTCATGAAGGCTGGGTCATGACCGAAAAGAATGAGATCGCTGGGTACAAGCGGCCAAAATGTGTTTCCTCAGGCAGGTGGCTGGTGTCTCCCTTAGAGATAGGGTGAGAAGTTCGGCCATTAGCGAGGAGCTCAGAGTAGAGCCGCTGCTCGCTGCGTTGAAAGCAAAAAAAGCTGGAGCTGCTTCATCCACTGACCCCGGATAAGTGGATTTTTTTTATTTATTTAACCTTTATTTAACCAGGAAGTCCCTTGAGACCGAAATCTCTTTTCGAGGGAGACCTGGCCAAGACAACACACCAGTTACAATTTCGATAACAAATACAAAACAAACCAACAAGCTTCACACATAAAAGGAAAGGAACAGGTCACATGTGGCAGTTACATTTATGAGTTACATGGCATTTTAACATGGCCTTAAATTCATTTAATGGGACTAGATCATTTGATGTAGCAAGTTTTGCAAGTTATTCCAAAACCAGGAGCACAGTAAGAGAAGGCTTTTTTCCCCAGCTCAGTAAAAACCCTTGGAACCTGGTAAGAGAGCCACCTGGTGGAACGGAGATGAAAACTGCTGGAATTCTTCTTGAGGAGATTACATAAATATGCCGGCAGTTTACCCAACATGGCCTTGTATAGAAAAATATGCAAATGAAATTGTCTACGTAGACTTAGTGACGGCCAGCCTACCAGTTCATACAGTGTACAATGATGAGTACGGGAATAGGAGTTAGTTAAAAAGCGCAGAGCACTATGGTACACAGAATCTAAAAGATGGAGAGTGCTAGAGGCAGCATGCATGTAGACAACATCACCATAGTCCAAAACACTTAAAAGGTAGTCTGCACAAGTTTTTTCTGGCTAACATGTTAAAGCAAGCCTTATTTCTAAAGTAAAACCCCAGCCTTAGTTTCAGCTTTTTTTACCAGCTTTTCAACATGAACTTTAAAAGAAAGTTTGTTGTCTAGCCAAAAACCTAAATACTTATATGACGAAACATTTTCAATTAAGACCCCATTTAGTGTGTTAATAGTTATATTATCTGGGGATTGGGAACGAGCCCTTGAAAACGTCATACATTTGGTTTTCTTTGTGTTTAGCACTAACTTGAGTGAGACTTGAAGCTGTTGAAAGGCTAACTGAAGGTAATTTATGGCTTGGTTCAATGAAGGGGCAACTGAATATATCACAGTATCATCTGCATAAAGATGCATTTTAGCAGTTTGCACATCCTTTCCAATATTATTTATGAATATAGAAAATAAAATAGGAGCTAAAATCGAACCTTGAGGAACACCCTTGGAGATCTCTAAAAGTCTGATTTAAGACCATCTATAGAAACACATTAGCGTCCGTTCTGTAAGATAGTTTTGAACCAATTAAGTTCTGCGTTTCTGATACCAATGCTACTTAATCTATTTAGCAATAGCTCATGGTCAACAGAGTCAAATGCTTTGGACAGATTCACAAATAGGGCAGCGCAGTGTTTTTTGTCCAGGGCATTTATAATGTCATTTAATAATAACAAAGTTGCTGTAACAGTGCTGTGTTCAGCTCTAAAACCTGACTGTACATCAGTTAGAATGTTGTGCTCTGCTAAGTATTCTTTTAATTGACAGTTTACTTGAGCTTCCAAAATTTTTGCAAGAATAGAGAGTTTGGAAATTGGCCTATAATTGTGAAGATCTGAAGGGTCGCCACCCTTTAGCAAAGGAAGCACATAGGCTGCTTTCCATAATTTGGGAATTGAGTTTGTCTGCAGACTACAATTAAAAATGTATGCTATAGGATTAGCTATAATTTCAGCTGCAACCTTTAATAAGAAAGGTTCAAGGGTGTCTGGTCCTGATGTTTTTTTCGGTCCAATAGCTTTAAGAGCAATACAGACATCCTCTTTTAAAATGGGTTTAAAAACAAAAGGTTTCTGGTGGTGCTTCAGTGCTGGAGTCAGAACAATGATAACTTGATTTGGACTCATTGAAAATGCAGCCAGCTGATACAAAATGATTATTAAAATGTCCAATTATGTCGATTTTGTTTTTAATTTCAACTGAATTTATGAAGATACGTTGTGGAAGACCTGAAGAAGAATTGGAACCAGACAGAGACTTAATTTGCTTCCAGAATTTAGAGGGGTTATTGAGATTTTCAGACACATTTTTTAGATAGTAATCTGATTTTGCTTTTCTGGTCATGCTTGTGCATTTATTTCTTAATGTTCTGAAAGCAGTCCAGTCAGCAATAGAGTTTGTAGCTTGAGCTTTCCTCCATGCAACATTTCTTTCTCTAATCATAAAGCTTAACTCTTCAGTAAACCATGGGTTATTCCTCCCGCTAATCCTAAATTTCTTTACAGGAGCATGCTTATTACAAACAGCTGAAAAGGCATTGTGAAAATATTCCCAAGCATGTTCCACATCAGGTATCAGACAGACATTCTCCAAGTTACAGTTGTACAGATCATGAAGGGATGGATATATACAATATGCAATATTACCTTACTACCCCACCAGAGCACTGTGCTCCCAGAATGTACAGTTACTTGTGGTTTTGGTTTCTAGAGTCTCCAAAAGTAGAATGGGAACCAGAGCGTTCAGCTGTCAAGCTCCTCTCCTGTGAAACAAAGTTCCAGTTTGGGTATAGGAGGCAGACACCATCTCCACATTTAAGAGTAGGCTTAAGACTTTCCTCTTTGATAAAACTTATAGTTAGGGCTGGCTCAGGTGAGTCCTGAGTTTTTGCCTGTATGTCAGGATAAGACGAACCAGACAGTGATCAGAGAGTCCCAGGGCTGCACAGGAACAGGCAATAGGATATGCTTTACCACTAAAGCAGCTTTTTTGTGGGAGTATAATGAAGAGACATATGATAGTGTTTGTTTGTTACACATTTAATAACAAACTGGATAGAGCCATCAAGTTCTTAAAATAACGTCAGCACAGAAAAGCACAAAAATAAAATTGCGACAGTTTGGAAGGTTGTTAAAACATTGCCAGCTGACAAGAGCTGCAGATCAGCCCGAACATCGGAAGAACGGGATGTTGAACGACCTTTATCACCTGCTGTAATGAGCTGTTCTGCTTGTTTCGGAAAGGAGGAGAATTCAGCTCTGGTGACAGCATAGGCACTGCCGACTACAAACAACTGCACACAGAGAGAAGAGGGTGTTAGCATAGGGGTATGTAGAACAACAACAAAAGGTTTCACTAGAACTTCTGGGTAACTTTGGCCAAGAGCATGTTACCACATGAGTGACTGAAACAATCAAACAAGATGTTGGACAACCTCGTGAATGGTAAACCAGTCACCAACCAGAGCAGTGCAATGGAAGGTGACGTTATCCCAAACAACAACGTAGTGAGGCTGCTCATTTTGCTGCATTGTGCTGCCTCCCTCTGGTCGAGCTGGAATACACACTCTTGAAGACCATCAAGGAAACCAAGGAGGAGCATGGTGTTATAGGGTCCAACAATGGCATAGCGGTGGAGTACCCCTTGTTGCCTGTTGGCCATGCGCTAAAGAAGATTCTCTGCAAAACACAGTAGAATAAATTACTATCCTGAAAGACAGTTTAAGAGGGCGCCAAAGGAAGACCGCCATATGCATATGTATTTTTGCTAGAGTATACAGCTGTACTACTATATTGTACTCAATACATCGTACAATATAAAAAGTCATACTTCAACATTGCACACATTGGTCATTTACTCTGTCAGAGTTTTGTTTGAAAGGGATGTGGTAGATCTGCTTTATCCAGAGGAAAAGATCAGCTGGGGAGAGGCTGATGGCATTTATCCCTTGGAACTCTCCTTTGAATTACATTGTTGGCAATGACCATATTTACCAGCTCCCTCTTTTGCTCCTCTGACAAAAGCCTCTGTCTCTCTGTGTCCTACAAAAATATAAGTACCTCTACATTACATGTATGTGTTGTAACAGCAAACAAAACAGCACTCAAAAGTTACAGTATAGAGAAGTCTGAAGTACACCTGCCCATTTTCCTTCCTGAAGGTTCTTATGATCGAGGCACTGGTGAAAGTTTGGCTGTATTTGTTGCCCAGCCTCCCTCACAATCATACAAGAACATGGTCAAACTCCTCCTCCTCCTCTCCCTACTTCTTCTCCAACTCCTACTGTTTCTCCTCCTCCTTCTCACCAGTGTCCTCTACCTCCTCCTTCATGTCTCTCTGGATCCAGTGTTCCAAAACTAAATGAACTGACCGGGCCCTTAAATCTACAGTACCTGTTAAGGCTTTTGATTGGTGTGTTATCAGTTATGACTTTTTGTGTTTCCTTCTGGGTACTTGTGTGCTAACTGAGCTCAAGCTGTGTTGACCTGAGTGAACAATATTGAATGTTAGTGCTTTCTAAATGACCACATGGTGTAGGCAATGAGAAAGATTAGGGTGCAAATATTTGAGTGGCTCCTCCCCTAACAAATGTAATCCCACTCCTTAAAACCTTAAATTGCTGATTTGCAGAAGTTGACATCTTTAGAAACATTGAAATCCCGGTTAGATATTAGTTTGTTACCCAAACATGATCTTTAACATGACTGCTGTTATGCATGGACTGAAGCAAATAGTGCTCCGCTTTTAAGTAATCACTATGTGTGTTCCCTGTTTTTACAAAATGTACCGGTAATCTGATTACGTCGTTTTTTCTGTACTGTAACAAATAAATAAAATTCCATTATCTTTTTGCATCCTGAATACGTAATGCCGTTACATGTAAGCTGTTGTTCCCCAACCCTCCTCCAGACATACCCATTGAAGCAGCTCAGATTAGAGAAAAAGAAACAAAACAGCAGCAACTGTAGTATGTTCAAAACAGACACACTTTATTTTCTATTTTTTCTCACTGTCCCTATTTCATAATTTGTCAAGAACTGTGTGCTATGAATTCTGCATGTATTATAAGTGTGTGTGACAAAGGTCACTTATGCAGTGAACAGAAGTATACCCTTAAAATGCTCTTTTAAACAAGTGACAATTAGCAATG
>JALXJV020000418.1:0-10574 GCA_024633595.2 Lepomis macrochirus
TGATGTGGGAGATGATTCTGCTGGCCTGATCCTTATCTCTGAACCTCTTCCTGAAGTACTCCTCCTTCTGTGGGTCAGTGAACCCTCTGATCTCTGTCACCATGTCAACACACCCAGGAAGGATCTCATTGGCTGCTGCAGGTCGTGTGGTTATCCAGAGGCGAGCAGAGGGAAGCAGGTTCCCCATGATTAGGTTTGTCAGCAGCACATCCACTGAGGTGGACTCTGTAACATCAGTCAGGATCTCATTGTTGTGGAAGTCCAGAGGAAGTCGACACTCATCCAGACCGTCAAAGATGAACACAACCTGGAACTCTTCAAACCTGCAGATTCCTGCTTCTTTGGTTTCAGGAAAGAAGTGATGAACAAGTTCCACCAAGCTGTACTTTTCCTCTTTCAGCACATTCAGCTCTCTGAAAGTGAATGGAAATGTGAACTGTATGTCCTGGTTGGCTTTGTCTTCAGCCCAGTCCAGAGTGAACTTCTGTGTTAAGACTGTTTCTCCCAATGCCAGCCACTCCCTTTGTCATCACTGTTCTGATTGGTTCTTCTCTTCCAGGTGAGGCTTTAAAGATGTCTTCTTGTCTGATGGTTGTTTCTGGTCTGTCTGGTTTCCTGGATGCTGTTTCAATCTGTCTGACCTCATGTTCATCATTAACCTCTGCAGTCCCTCCCTCTGTGATGTAGAGCTCTGTGTAGATCTGGTTCAGAGGACTCGGGTTTCCTGCTTTAGCAATCCCCTCAAACACACACTGGAACTTCTCCTTCAGCTTAGATTTAAATTTACGCTGACTAAGTCCAGAATGAATTCCTGAATTACATAACAAAGAAAGATCACAAAATGACTGAAAAAGTCCATGTGACAATTTCATTTCCTTATCTAAACATGTTTCTCCCCATCTCTTGAGCCATCAGTAAATGTCCCGTTTATCCAGCAGCTTAAAAATCTTTAGAGAAATCCTCTTACTGCTCTGCAGACGCTCAGCCAGCTCCTCCTGCTTCATTCTCCTCAGGAAGTGCAGTGTGATCTTCAGAAATGCCTCTCTGCTGCTCCTCCTCTGCTCTTCCTCCTCACCGTCTAACACCTCCTCATCCTTTCTCTGACTCTCTAAGCATTCTGGGTAATCTGAACTCAGAACCTTTTGGAAGTTCTTGAATTCATTCTTTACAAAAGTGACAATGTTGTCCTCCAGCAGCTGGAACAGAATATTATATGAAGGACACAATCAAAGTCAAATCATGGAACCAAACATCAGATCCATGTTGGACAGACTGACAATCCACTGGTCTAAAAAGTGCAGCGTGGAGATTATTGTGAACAGAATAGATGGAAAAGTAGTTGTTGTACATGTACAGACCATAAATATGGAGTCCAGGTGTGTTTGATGCTGCTGGGCAGACTGACCACTGGGAACCTCTGAGCTCTCCTGGTGGACTCTGTGGAGGAATCATGAAGAGTTAGCTCACATTATGTCTGTCCACACAGAGACAGACACAAGGTAAAGGTTGTTTGAGGTAAAGTGTTGATTACAACATGGAATCAGATGGTTTCTGGCTTTTGCCGCTATTACAGTCAACTCTACAACATCCCAAAGAAATCAGCACAGCTCTTGGTCCAAGAACTCGTTATCTCATGCTTTAAATACTGCAACTGCTTTTTGGCTCGACTCCATTCCTCCGCACTCAAAACTTTGTAACATATACAGAATGCCGCAGCACGCCTCGTGTTCAAGCTTTCAAGTTATTCTATGTGACCCCCTATTCTATGACTTCCAGTAGCTCCCTGCACTAGACCACAAGGCTGTTAATGGAACTGCCTCTACCTACCTCCAGGCATTACTCAGATTCTATACCCCAGATCGAGTGATCAGCTCATCTACCTCTGCTCACCAGCTGGTACTGCCATCGCTCAGAGCAGGCAAATATCGCTTAACTAAATACCAACAGTCAGAACAGAACTTTATGTTCTGGTGCCGCAATGGTGGAACGAGCTCTTGGCCAATGTCAGGACAGCAGAATCCCTAACCAGCTTCCACGAGAGACTCAAGACTCACTTTTTCAGATTTCACCTGGACTCTGCATAGCCTCCCTCCTTTACTCCCCACTGCCCTAAATTTAGATGTAAATCAATCAGAACGTGTGTGTAAAGACACTGAAATTAAGAGCTGAAGACTGGGTAAACTGGCTATAATGGGCAGTTTCAGATGTGAGAATATACAGTAAATGTATGTGAAGAAGCATGATGCTGATAATAACACTAATCTGGATAAATAAATGTAAATGCTCCTTAATGGTATAGCGCCTTTCTAGTCTTTTCGACCACTCAAAGCGCTTTTACACTACTTCTGCATTCACCATTCACACACACTCACTGAGCCTAAGTGCTCAAACAAAAACTAACATTCACACACATTCATACACTGGCAGAACAGCTGCCAGGGGCAATTCGGGGTTCAGTGTCTTGCCCAAGGACACTTTGACACGCAGCCTGGGGGAGTCGGGGATTAAACCACCGACCTACCGATTAACGGCCAACCCGCTCTTCCTCCTGAGCCACAGCCAACCCAAATAACAGTTAAGACATGAATCAATCACATTATAATGTTCAGTGTTGGGCAAGCTACTTGGAAAATGTAGTGAGCTAAGCTACTAGCTACTCTACATTAAATGAAGCTTCACTACACAGAAGCTACCCAACAGTGAAATGTAGCAAGCTAAGCTACAGCAACATGGCAAAAGTAGCTTAGTTACATCTAAGCTACTTTTAATTTTTTAATAGTTTATAGTTAGGTCATTTATATATAAATATTTATATACACACACTCACACACACAACATAGGCCTAGTTTATATTGAACCAACTTCATTCCACAGTAACAATAGAAGAAAGACTAAAAACCTGCTCCAATGTGTGAGAGAGCTAAATCAGACACAGAAACTCTCCTACTTACTGCCATATCATTGCTGCTAAATGTACTTCCTCATACAACAAACGAAGAACTATTGTTGTTTGTATAAAGCAACTTAATTATCATATTATTAATTAATTTAATTAAATAAGTATTAATTAATTCTATATTTTTTATAGTTTATATGTGACTTTGTGCTCTGACAACATTGCAACCTAAACAACCTAAACATTCATGGCAGAGAAAGAGAGAGAGAGAGAGAGAGAGAGAGAGAGACACTCCGTCGCACGTGTCTTCCCTTGCAACAAAGTCGCAAACATCAATCCAAGGATCGGTACGTGATGTCACCATCACAGGGAAGCGTTTCTGCCGGCTGCACATACAGGTCCGTGTGTGGCGGTGGTGTCACGTACTGATCCTTCAGAAATGCTTGGGAAAATGTAGCGTGTGTGGAAGCTACCGCGCTACCCGGTCAATAAAAGAGCTTCGTTACTGAAAAGCTATTTGATTCAGAAAACAGCGACGCTACCACCAAGCTACTGAGAAATGGAGTTAAACTAGTAACGGCGCTACTTGTAGCGACGCTACTGCCCAACACTGATAATGTTACAGCTGACCTCTTTGCATCAAAGGGTTTGCATCCTTTAAAATCAATAAATTCGTCCTTTGACTCATCACTCTTGAAGGACACACAGCTGGGCTCAGGTCCATGTCCAGGTCCAGGTCCAGCAGAGTCTGGTCCCCGCTGCTGCTCTGGGCTTCAACACAACACACACAGAGCTTTGAGAGTGAATAATGATGGTGGAGTGATTTGAGTCCTGGACAGTTAGAGATCCTCATCTCACCTCTGAGCTTTGGTCTGGCTGTCATGTTCCCGGAGCCCGGAGCAGCACCCGGTGCTGGGACAGGAAGTTCGTGCACTCCTGGAAAAGGGGGCGGTGGAGGTCGTTCCCCCGCCGGACAGCGAGTCCGGTTTCTACAGCCGGTACTTCATCGTCCCCAAGAAGG
Source organism: Lepomis macrochirus (assembly GCA_024633595.2). Classification (NCBI taxonomy): domain Eukaryota; kingdom Metazoa; phylum Chordata; class Actinopteri; order Centrarchiformes; family Centrarchidae; genus Lepomis; species Lepomis macrochirus. Next base: position 3,918 of record JALXJV020000418.1, read on the forward strand.
ACGGAGGCCTGCGCCCGATCCTAGATCTGGGGGTTCTGAACCGGTCTCTGAGGAGATACAGGTTCAAGATGCTCACCATCCCTGCCATCGTGAGTCACATCCGGTCCAAGGACTGGTTTGTCACCATAGGATGCGTACTCCCATGTCCCCATTCGTTCATCCCACAGGAAGTTCCTGAGGTTTGCCTTTGGGGCGTGGCATACCAGTATCAGGTCCTTTCCTTTGGCCTAGCGCTCTCTCCTCGCACTTTCACCAAGTGCATGAATGCAGCACTGGCCCCTCTGAGGCTCCAGGGCATCCGAGCACTCAACTACATCGATGACTGGCTAATCCTGGCTCAGTCTCGAGAGTTGGCGGTTCGACATCGAGATGTCATTCTCGCTCATCTTCAACGCTTGGGGCTGAGGCTCAACTTGAAGAAAAGTGTGTTGGTGCCTACCCAAAGAACTGTGTTCGTAGGGGTGGTATGGGACTCAGTAATGATGCAGGCATATCTGTCTCCAGCACGTATCGAGTCCATTTTGACCACGGTGAAGAGAGTGAAGTTGGGCCACGCCACCACAATGAAACACTTCCAGAGGATATTGGGCCTCATGGCAGCAGCTTCCAGCGTGATATCTTCAGGTCTACTGCACATGAGGGCCCTGCAGTGGTGGTTGAAGACCAAGGGGTTCTCCCCGAGGGGAAATCCGTTCCGTCTGATATGGGTTACGCACAGATGTCTTCGTGCCCTATCAGAGTGGAAGAAGCCTTGGTTCTTGTCCCAAGGACCTAAGTTAGGGGCATCTTGTCGCCGTGTAATCGTTTCGACAGACGCTTCCCTCACATGGTGGGGTGCGTCATGGGCATGCACCGCCGGGCGCAGGGGTCTGGCAGGAGCATCATTCGTCATGGCACATCAATTGCCTCGAGATGCTGGCCGTGTTCCGGGCTCTGAGGAGCTTCCTGCCTGAACTCCAGGGTCACCACGTTCTTGTCAGGTCCGACAACACGGCAGTGGTGGCCTATCTGAATCACCAGGGGGGTCTGCGTTCATGCCCTCTTTACAGACTTGCGCATCAGATCCTCTTGTAGTCCCGGCAGAGGCTACTGTCTCTCAGAGCGATGTTCATCCCGGGACTTCAGAATCAGGGAGCAGACTTGCTGTCGAGACAGGGGCTGAGGGCCGGGGAATGGAGACTCCACCCCAAGGTGGTGGAGTCATTGTGCGAAAGGTTCGGGCCCATAGACGTCTCAAGAGACTACGCACTATGCTCTATGGTTTTCCCTGACACCCCCGGCCCCACTAGGGCTGGACGCCATGGTACACTCGTCGTTTTGCTCCCGGGGATCCTGGAGAGGGTCCGTCAGGACGGTATCCAACTGCTTCTAGTAGCGCCATTCTGGCCAACCCGGGTGTGGTTCTTGGACTTGCTGGCCCTCCTGGAAGGTCCGCCATGGCAGGTCCCTCTGAGGAGAGACCTGCTGTCCCAGGCAGGGGGCCGGGTTCTTCACTCTTGCCCCGCCCTGTGGCGGCTGTGGGTCTGGCCCTTGAGGGGGCGCAGTACCTAGAGGCGGGCCTAACGACAGGAGCAGTCAAGACACTACTTAGCTCCAGGGCCCCATCCACACGGAGGATGTACAGCATCAAATGGAATGTATTCTCCACATGGTGCAGAGAACGCATGCTGGACCCAGTTACCTGCCCGGTGGTTCAGGTGCTGGAGTTTTTGCAGGACCGCTTCTCTGCAGGCCTTTCCCCATCCAATCTCAAGGTGTATGTGGCAGCCATATCAGCTTTCCACACCCTTTGTAGGGATGGGTCTCTGGGGAGGCTTCCACTAGTCGTACGATTCCTCCGTGGGACTCGGAGGATGAGACCTGCAACTCGCCCCAGAGTTCCCACCTGGGACCTGGCAGTGGTTCTCGAAGCATTGGCTGAGGCCCCCTTCGAGCCCATGGAGTCGGCTAAGGCCAAGTACCTGACCCTGAAGATGGCCTTTCTCCTCGCTATCACCTCTCTGAGGAGGGTGGGGGACCTCCAGGCTCTTTCGATTTCTCCTCGATGCCTGGAGTTTGCCCCAGGAGACATGAGGGCCATCCTGCACCCCTTTCCAGGATACGTTCCTAGGTGCAGTCCAACAGGATGGGGCCCATGGTACTGCAGGCGTTTCATCCTCCACCTCATGTGACAGCGATGGACGGGAGACTTCATTTGCTCTGCCCTGTCAGAGCACTGAGTACACACACTCTGAGGTCCTCCCGGTGGAGGAAGGCAGACCAGTGGCTGGTGTGTTTCGGTTCCCCCAAGGCTGGGCTCCCGACTTCCAAACATACAATCAGCAACTGGATTGTTCAGACTATTCCCTGGCCTACCAGGTGTGCAATTGCCTTCACCTACAGCTGTAAAGGCTCACTCCACAAGAGGCTCCACGGCTCTCCTCTCTGGAGCATCTCTCCAGGAGGTTTGTGATGCAGCTGGCTGTGCCACTCCTCACACTTTAATCCAGTTCTATAGTCTGGACCTTCCCTCCGCACCCGGCACCCGAGAGCTCTCTCTCTAGTCGTGTCCACGCCTGCCCTAGCGTGCCTGCAGCGCGGCATAGTGGGTATCTCGTTCCCATAGTGTCGTCACCGACACAGTTCGAGTTCCCCTCGAAGGGGAACGTCTCGGGTTACGTAGGTAACCCTTGTTCGCTGAGAAAGGGGAACGAGACACTGCGTCGGTTCGCCGCACCTCTCCCCGCCTGGAGTGCCTTGCTTCATAGTAAAGAGCTAATGTACCTATGTGCCGGCATGCTTATATACGCCACGGTTACGCCGCCACATGCTACCGTTCTCACTAAGCCAATAGGATTGAGTAGTTTTCATTCGCGATTCAGCTCTGCCACGCCTAAAGGCGTTCCCATAGTGTCGTCACCGACGCAGTGTCTCGTTCCCCTTTCTTGGGGAACAAGGGTTACCTACGTAACCCGAGATGTTCAATACCGAAGCAGGGCAGAGCTGTGTGAAGTTCAATGGCAGTGAAAGACATTCATTTTAACATTGCTTTAGAGAGAAAGGATAGCAAAGACTAAAACCTCCAGTTTTAGAGGTTGAGAGATGACAGGTGGGTTATTTTTCATGCAATGACAATAGATGGAAAAAAATATTCAGATTGACTTATTTAGGATTAACTAAACACTGTAATGACATTTTTTGAAATAAAAGCCATGCATTGTATTGCATACAGATACATTTACAATGAATTTTTACAATACAGTGAGGAAAATAAGTATTTGAACACCCTGCTATTTTGCAAGTTCTCCCACTTAGAAATGGAGGGGTCTGAAATTGTCATCGTAGGAGCATGCCCACTGTGAGAGACATAAAAAAAAAAAATCCAGAAATCACAATGTATGATGTTTTAAACTATTTATTCGTATGATACAGCTGCAAATAAGTATTTGAACACCTGTCTATCAGCTAGAATTCTGACCCTCACAGACCTGTTAGTCTGCCTTCAAAATGTCCACCTCCACTCCATTTATTATCCTAAATTAGATGCCCCTGTTTGAGGTCGTTAGCTGCATAAAGACACCTGTCCACCCCATACAATCAGTAAGGATCCAACTACTAACATGGCCAAGACCAAAGAGCTGTCCAAAGACACTAGAGACAAAATTGTACACCTCCACAAGGCTGGAAAGGGCTACGGGGGAAATTGCCAAGCAACTTGGTGAAAAAAGGTCCACTGTTGGAGCAATCATTAGAAAATGGAAGAAGCTAAACATGACTGTCAATTTCCCTCTGACTGGGGCTCCATGCAAGATCTCACCTCGTGGGGTCTCAATGATCCTAAGAAAGGTGAGAAATCAGCCCAGAACTACACGGGAGGAGCTGGTCAATGACCTGAAAAGAGCTGGGACCACCGTTTCCAAGGTTACTGTTGGTAATACACTAAGACACGGAAGGTTCCCCTGCTTAAACCAGCACATGTCAAGGCCCGTCTTAAGTTTGCCAATGACCATTTGGATGATCCAGAGGAGTCATGGGAGAAAGTCATGTGGTCAGATGAGACCAAAATAGAACTTTTTTGGTCATAATTCCACTAACCGTGTTTGGAGGAAGAAGAATGATGGGAAACACCAATTAACCTAGCCTGCATGTCTTTGGATGGTGGGAGGAAGCCGGAGAGAACCCACGCGGACACAGGGAGAACATGCAAACTCCACACAGAAAGGCTGGGGCAACCGGGATTTGAACCCACAAAATTCTTGCTGTGAGGGGACAGTGCATCACCCACCATAAAATTACATATAATAAAATAATATATGGGGGGGCCAAGTAGCCTACTTTTTTTGGTGTGGTGTAAGCTGGTGGAGGCGGAACCTCCTGGTTTTCATACTTTGGGTTAGTTAAATGTTTCTATTGGATCTTAAATTCTAAACTGATCGTTTGATTTGTATTTTAAATCTCAATCTGCACTAGAAGTAGGAAGGAGCATAAACTAAAAATAAGCAACTTCAACGTTGCACTTAGGAGCCTACAGTACTGGATTATTTACTTTCCACTACTGAATTATAAGCAGATAGCTCCTACCTAAATATAAGATTGACTGTCTCAATAAGTGCTTCCTGAAGATAATAAAGATACATTGAAAGGAAATCTCTTTGATTTGATTATTGATCAGATTTAAGTTCAAATTGACCCACATTGAAAAAAAAAATATAAACATGTTTTTAATAAAGGTTTTGATGTAGGTTTTTAATATAAGTGACATACAATTTTTTCCTATATTATATGTACATATATGCACATATGTGTACATATGTGTACATATATACGTATGAACATACATAAATATATAGGTACATATGTATGTATATATGCACCTATATGTTTACCTATGTATTAGTAAAATTATTACAATCCACAGCTACTAGGCAACATAAATAATAGCTCAAAATGTAGAAATTTCCATTGTTTATTTACTTAAGAACAATCAAATAGTACAAGAACAAATTGCTATACACGTCAGAGGTCACACACCTCTGGAGCAACTAGGGGTTAAGTGTCTTGCTCAGGGTGGATGGGCCACTATGGGGGATTGAACCCAGGTCTCTCACACCAAAGGCACAGTCTTTTCCATTGCTCCATCACTGCCACAAATAACAATGTTTCAGGAAAACGTGTAGACATCATAGCTTTCCATCTCCTCTCACTTATTGCCACAGTTATTCCAAATTCCATAACATACCAATTACATGCGATACCAATTTCACATGTTCACACGTACATAAGTCCTTGCATATTTTTTTTAGTTAGTTTATAGTTATTGCCTTGATAGTAGAAAATCTGAGCTAGGCATCATGTATGACAGTTGCCAAATTGAGATACAAAATGACCAGATCCTGCCATGAGCTATATAGGAGACATCATGTATGCACATATAGGGCTTATATGCAGCATATATATATATATATATATATATATATATATGCTGCATATGCCTCATATATGTTCTTTCCGTGTGGGGATATAAGTTCACGGTCTTTGTGAAGAAGCTAGAGCTTTCTGGGAGCCCCCCTCTGCCTCCAGACTGAGTCTGATCAGTCCTGCAGGTAAATCTGCTGACAGCATTCACCGACACTAACAGCTGTTCTCCAGCCGCAGTCAGACGGCGGGAGAGCGGCGGCTCGTCTCCGCCTCCTCCACAGGCTGCTTCAGGCAGGAAAAGCTGCCTTCAGTCATCAGAAAGTGGAGCCAGGGGCGGATTTAGTCATTTTGAGGCCTAAGGCAAACACAGGCATGGGGCCCTCCACAACCCTTGTTCTCCCCTTTTCAGTCCTTATTTATCTGAGAAAGACGTACTTCATACCTGTTAAGTTTTGGATTTGAAAATAAGGAAAATTTTACGACGCCCACCGCGAGCAGTCCCACCACCCCAACCAAGCTCCAGTATCCCTTACAATTTAAGACAGGTGTTATAGCCTAAATAAAAACACAAAAGGGTATATATGAAGAGCATTTATTTAAATTTACATTTTATTTTCATTCCACACATTCTTTTCATTTCATATTGCTTTTCTTTTAAAGTTTTTCTTTTAATTTCACGTAACTTTTCTTCACTCTTTTAGTGAGTTATTGTACTTTTTTACTATTGTACTGTTCTTTATTGTAAATTTGTTGCAGATTTTGCTTCTTTAAGCAGTAAGGAGTGTATTTGTGGGCTGGGCCAGAGTGGTTAATTTTACATGAGAGTAGAGCGCAAACAGTTCTGTTGTCCAACGTCTACCTGCAGGTGGCAGTTATCGCGAGGCTAGTGACAGAGCTCAGACTGGGTATAGGTGTGTTCGAGATGACGGCGGCTGACTTTCGCCGACTTGATAGTCTAAAGTGAGCTGCAGGTGATTGCAGGGGCCGGGTATGAAAACGGCGCCGTAAAGTTGGACACATTCTACCTGTGTGAGCTCACTGTGAGCTGAGATCAATGACTGATCTCGCTGCCATTGCAAAGAAAAATGCCGCGAGACCAGGCAATAGTGTGGTTCCAACTTTGTGCAGCCTGAAAAGAGCAACTGTGGCCACCGGACTCGGGCCTCGCAGTGGCCTTGCTCCCGCCGAAGTTTTAAATGTCATGTGTCCTGGTGACGCTTTTGCAGCCGGCTAAAATCGACACGCATTTCTAACCTTTTA
>JALXJV020000419.1:0-10560 GCA_024633595.2 Lepomis macrochirus
AACCTTATATTTTTTGCGTTTGTACTTTCCCCTTGATATTTGTGTAAGGGCGAATTGTTACAATTTTAAATCATTTTTACAATCTAAGAGCATTTACATATTAAGACATCTGCCTCTAAGTCTTTCATTTTGGATTTAAAAGTGTTTGGCGAGATTAATTCAGTGAGTTGTGGAGTTCTTTAAAGAGTTTGGGGACATTATTTGGCAGATCTTCAGGGAACACTCAGAACCTTTTGGGAATGTTTAGGGGACCATATTGATTTCAGAAATATAATGTTCCCAGAACCCGGTCTACCTCCTGGGCCACAGCCCCCCGTTGTGTAGAGACCTGGAGGACTTTCCCTGTAGGTCTCTACACAACATTCCCATAACGTTTGCGAACCTTTAGGGGACCAACCTACAATGTTATTATTATGTCTTATTTAGATCCTTGTTTTCAGAACCTTTAGTAACATTACAAGAACCTTTAGGGGTCCAAAAAACAAGGTTATGTTTTGGTTCTTGCATCACATTTGCAGAACTTTTAATAACATTACAGGAACTTTGGTTGATGGCCCTGCGATGGACTGGCGACCTGTCCAGGGTGTACCCCGCCTTTCGCTCAACGTCAGCTGGGACCCCCCCACGACCCTGTACACAGGACTGAAGATGGATGGATGGATGGATGAACTTTGGTTGAACCTGTAGGGGTCTTTGGTTCTTGCATCACCTTCCCAGAATGTTTGCAACATTACAGGAACCTTTGCAGTACCTGTAGGGACATAAAATTGTTATCTTGAAATACCATTAAAACACGTTTACACCATAAAACATTCTCAGCATTTCACTTCTTAGAAATTATTTTATATTATTATTTATTATAATTATTTAATAGTAATCAATGACGCACTTTCTAAATCTCTTTCTCGTGCATGTTTTGCATCAGACAAAGACAAATTAATTTCCCTCACCTGTTCTATTTAAGTGGTTTGCCCCTTCACTCTGTGCCTGGTCATTGTTGTTGCCGGAGATCATTGTTGTAGCGTCCAAGCCTTGTCTTTTCCATCCATTTCATTAAACCTTTAACTCAACCCTTTTTGCTTTAGCGGGGAAGCCACCCTGCACAGCTGTGCTCAGGGCACAAAAAAATTTACTAAGACATATCAGAGATGTTCATAACAGTGACGCTACACCCATGGCATGTAGAGATGTAAGAAAAGGAATTTATTTCACTCCAAATTATGGCCAGGGTCCATTTTCCCGATTCCTGTAATCAAGCCACCAAAAATTGACTGTGAGGAAGACAAGTGCTGTAAATTCATGCAGATTGTTTGATCATCAGGAAATCCTTGAAAAGGATGAGCACACCCGGAAAGAACAGAAATGCCAAGCCAGCAATCCTCTCATCTACCTCGATACAGGACACGCAGAGCAAAGGGTTGACGAGTGGGGGGTCAAATGTGGAGAGCTGAGCAATGCTGCAAACAAATGTAGAGTGTTTCCTGTTTTGGAAGCAGAAGGAAACTCCCAGCGGTGGCATTTTATTCACTAATGAAACAGACATCTGGTGTCAGTTTGGGAGGACGGCAGTGATATTTGATGCAGCGGCAGGACAGTGGAACTGGAAGATCTCACTGTTGTATCCACCGTGCGATGGGACTGTGGTTGATTCACCAGGAGTCCCCAGGTACACTACTGGCCAGTTCAGATATCCACATTACAGGACATAGATGACTTGGGAAGTCACATGGTTGAAAGCAGCATCGCTTGAAGCCACACAATGTGAGCAGTCATAGAACTTGTGGAACACCTTTCAAGGCAAAAGTGAATCTCATGGCTGCAAGAGTTACCCGTGGAGCCGAGGACTACAGCTACGTTGTTTGTTTCCAGCAGTATCATTCTTCATAACTTTAACAACCGTGTCCTTAGAACACTGCCACTGTGTGAGCCTCTGCTGCCTGGTCTGGCCGTAAGCAGCCAGAAACGCTTTGAATGATACACAAGATATCTACCAGAAAACCTTTTAGCATGTCTTTTTTTAGCATGATTTGTAAATCAATAACTTTACCAAGAACCTCACTTTACTGTGTTGTTTGATCACAGAACAAGACATGCCGGACACTTTCTATCTTTAATGACATTCGGGGCCTCCACCAAACAGTGCGGCGAGCTTCCCACCACTTCTTGTCTCTGACAAAGGTTCAGTTTGACTTCTCCTGCTGCCAGCGTGGACACCATCCAGCAGCGGTAGCAGATGCTAACTGGAAACTGGCCTTTGATGTGCAACGTGAGACTTGTTTTGATGTCTGTAATTCAGGCGTTGTAAAGTTAAATTAATGATGAAGTGAAATGTGCTTACACCATCTCTTTATTCAGTGTTCCACACTGGTTAGACTTTCCAGCTGACTGCAGGTGTGGATTCAGGGCTTAGGGGAGCATTTCTCTTTCAGTCTTTTTATCTATGGTCCACGTTAGTCTGGACAGAAACTCACACTGATTATGATTTCAGGACTGACCAATTTAGTCATTTGGAAAACAAGGAAAACCCGTGTGAGGGGTCGGAGGACCTGGTTCTGATGCTGACTGGGCTGCTGGCGGCTCGGCTCAGGCTGGACTTGGAGTTTTACACATTGACAAATAAGACAGACGTTTTTGTGAATGTTTGGAGGCTGCAGGAGGTGCTGTGTTCAGTCACAGAGAACTGTTTGGCTCTGAATTTTAGATTTGGGGTTTTCTTTAACATTTATGTTATGTTTTATTTTCTTCTATTGAATGAATTCATCTTTCTCTTCCTGATACTTGCAACAGTGTTGTAAACAGAACTAACTGGAAATAAAGGACTGTGCTCAATTTAAAAAAAATTGTCTCTCTCTGGTTCCGGGTTGGAGGGAAAGATGATATATAAACATGTCTGATACAGTCTGGTAACCTCTGCATGTAACACACAGCTCAGCCCCGCCACCTGGTGGAGACAACAACAACAACAACAACAAGAACAAGCCTCCAGTCAGCATGTGACCTGTCTCTGAGAGGTTGTATTGATCAGTCTGTACTGTAGCAGAGTATCAGCTGCTACTAATAATACTACTACTACAGGAACTACTGTTGATGCTGCTGAGTTTATACAAATGTGTTTGAGGATTTCACAGAATCTAAATATGTAGTTTACTGTAGACAAAAGAGGTTTAAACAGCAGAGCTGCAGATTACTTTCATTATCACTTCAGTTTATTGATTAATCATCTTTGAAATGTCGAAAGAAAAGAAATAGTTTTCACCAACAGTGCAAAACTCCTGATCAGCTGATAACCAATCAGTGGTTTCAGTGGTTTTACAAACACAGTAAAGTGTTGGTTCCAGCCTCCAGGTGGAGCTTTACAACTCTTCTGTGTTGTTTGAATATCTTTGGGTTTTGGACTGTTGGTCCGGAAAAACAAGACTTATGGAGACATACAGGACTCTGGGAAACTGGGATGGATGAGTTCAGGACTCTCTGATATTTAATGGATTTAAAATAATCAATAAAATAATGACCAGCAGATTAATCACCAATGAAAATAATCTTCAGCAGCTCTGATGGATTTGAAAAGGAAACTCAGCGTATTATTAATTTAAATGAGCTGATGTGCTCACACTGAGGACGGACTGTTCAGGGTGTCACTGCATGCTGATCTATAATCAATATGTAGATGATTGATCAGATGGAGCTGGTGCTGACTGAATCCAGCAGGTGGCAGCAGACTCTCACACACAGTTTTTTATGTTTCACACTAATGCCGGTTTCAGACCAAACGTGATTTTCCGCCTCACAGCGCTTTTCTCGCGCGAGTACATTCGCTGCAAGTGTTCACACACAACGCGAGAAGGCGATTTTAACACGATGAGGTGAATAAACACAACTCGCCATTACTACAACTGTATGAAACCAAAGTAAACATTTTGCGGTGATTAAATAGTAATAAACGGATTAAACTGATGCCGAAATAACCACAACATGATGCAGATTTGTTAAACATTTGCATTCATGCAGCAGGACAACAACTTCTAAAATGTTTGTTTTCTGAATGGAGTTCGGATCGATCAGGGCTGTGCTATGCTAACTTGGTCACAGTAAAGTACAACGACAGCTGGAATAAAGTTACAGACACATGTTTTCTGAACTCACCAGGTAGTTCAACCTCCTCGTTTTCTTTTCTCCAAGTAACGTCCAGCTTTGTCCGATTTTTATATAAATATGAAGTTGTAGTCCGACAGAGCTAACGACGCTAACAACAACACTGTAACCGGATGTGCACAGAAGCTGCTGAGAAGCTCCAGTGAAGATAAATCAACGTTGAAATCCCCAAAACTAAAGTAAAAAGCTAATTTAATAAAAACATTTAACTCTGAGCTCCTCCGCCGTAGCTGTCAGAACCGAATCCGACCGACTTGTGGGTGTTTATTTCTCCGAAGGTTGGAGCGCTGCTCCCTGCTCCTCTAGCCCAAGTTTAGCAGCTGTCACCCGGCCTTTTTCAATGCTTCAGAATTAAAACCATTTAAACTGAGCTCTCAAAGCAAACATTTCCTCACCTAAAATGTGTATGAAGAACAAACATCAATCCTCACAGTCACCTTTCTGATTGATAAAACAATCCAGTCATGTCGACTCCGATAGTAAACACTGTTCAGTATTTTTTGGTTGTAATTTAATGTAATGTAATGCTGATAGATGGAGAAATTTAATTAATTCACAGTAGTGATGTCTTGTTTAAATGCTACCTGATGAAGTTAACCTTTGGTGAGCTCTCAAAGCAAAAACACACAAGTTATAGTGTGAAAATAAAATCTGAAAATCCTCTTTCTGATTTCTGAGTCTAAAATGTGTCTCCAGGTCAGTCTGCAGGGTGGGGTGGGGTATGCACAGAAGAGAGGGTTAGACAAATACAGTCAATATCAAAAGGTTGCATGGACTAACAATGACCCGCCAGAGGTGGAGTGGTACGAGGCCTGGATGAAGTCAAGTTTTCTGCTGAGCTTTGAACGCCTCAGCAGAGTCAGAGTGTCTGATGCCAGCGGGAAGGTTATTCCAGAGAAGACGGTGTGATAGGAACTAGGGGTGGGGGAAGAAATAGATACAGCATAGTATTGTGGTATTTGCCATGGCAATACTGTATCGATACACGGATGGCAAGTATCAATATTTTATTATATAAATTACAGATGGGAGTTTAAACTTTTTGGTACTAGATGATGGTTCAGATGAAGCTGAAACTGGTGAAATATGCTCAGATGTTGCAGTTTTAGTTGAGATTCCAGCTGCAGGACCAACAAGGTCTAAGCTGCAGGACCGACAACAAGACGTTACATTCATCAAACGACAGCGTGAACGAACATCTCTGCAACAGCTGAGGACAGAAAAGACTTCACCTGAACGTCTAAGTCAAGGATTATACTTTTCGTGTCCGCAAGTTTGCGAAGGTCCGCGAGACGAAAAAATGTCATCAGAGGGGGTCCACGTGGTGCATAGCGCTACCAGGGTACCAACAGATCTACTGCGCATGTGTGGAAGTGCCAAGCTGACTGCAGGCATGGCTGTAGACTCTTGGTATGGTATGGTATGGTATGGTATGGTATGGTATGGCTCTAGACTCTTGGTATGGTATGTTATGGTATGGCTGTAGACTATTGGTATGGTATGGTATGTTATGGTATGGATGTAGACTCTTGGTATGGTATGGTATGGTATGGTATGGCATGGCTGTAGACTCTTGGTATGGTATGTTATGGTATGGCTGTAGACTCTTGGTATGGTATGTTATGGTATGGCTGTAGACTCTTGGTATGGTATGGTATGGTATGGCTGTAGACTCTTGGTATGGTATGGTATGGTATGGTATGGCATGGCTGTAGACTCTTGGTATGGTATGGTATGGTATGGCATGGCTGTAGACTCTTGGTATGGTATGGTATGGTATGGTATAGTATGGTATGGCATGGCTGTAGACTCTTGGTATGGTATGGTATGGTATGGCATGGCTGTAGACTCTTGGTATGGTATCTCATGGCTGTAGACTATTGGTATGGTATGTTATGGTATGGCATGGTATGGTATGGTATGGCATGGCTGTAGACTCTGGTATGGTATGTTATGGTATGGCTGTAGACTCTTGGTATGGTATGTTATGGTATGGCTGTAGACTCTTGGTATGGTATGGTGTGGTATGGCATGGCTGTAGACTCTTGGTATGGTATGTTATGGTATGGCTGTAGACTCTTGGTATGGTATGTTATGGTATGGCTGTAGACTCTTGGTATGGTATGGTGTGGTATGGCATGGCTGTAGACTCTTGGTATGGTATGGTATGGTATGGCATGGCTGTAGACTCTTGGTATGGTGTGGTATGGTATGGTATGGTATGGCATGGCTGTAGACTCTTGGTATGGTATGGTATGGTATGGCTGTAGACTCTTGGTATGGTATGTTATGGTATGGCTGTAGACTCTTGGTATGGTATGGTATGGTATGGTATGGCATGGCTGTAGACTCTTGGTATGGTATGGTATGGTATGGCATGGCTGTAGACTCTTGGTATGGTATGGTATGGTATGGTATAGTATGGTATGGCATGGCTGTAGACTCTTGGTATGGTATGGTATGGTATGGTATGGCATGGCTGTAGACTCTTGGTATGGTATCTCATGGCTGTAGACTATTGGTATGGTATGTTATGGTATGGCATGGTATGGTATGGTATGGCATGGCTGTAGACTCTTGGTATGGTATGTTATGGTATGGCTGTAGACTCTTGGTATGGTATGTTATGGTATGGCTGTAGACTCTTGGTATGGTATGGTGTGGTATGGCATGGCTGTAGACTCTTGGTATGGTATGTTATGGTATGGCTGTAGACTCTTGGTATGGTATGTTATGGTATGGCTGTAGACTCTTGGTATGGTATGGTGTGGTATGGCATGGCTGTAGACTCTTGGTATGGTATGGTATGGTATGGCATGGCTGTAGACTCTTGGTATGGTGTGGTATGGTATGGTATGGTATGGCATGGCTGTAGACTCTTGGTATGGTATGGTATGGCATGGCTGTAGACTCTTGGTATGGTATGGTATGGTATGGCATGGCTGTAGACTCTTGGTATGGTGTGGTATGGTATGGTATGGCATGGTATGGCATGGCTGTAGACTCTTGGTATGGTATGGTATGGTATGGTATGGTATGGTATGGCATGGCTGTACACTCTTGGTATGGTACGTTATGGTATGGCTGTAGACTCTTGGTATGGTATCTCATGGCTGTAGACTATTGGTATGGTATGTTATGGTATGGCTGTAGACTCTTGGTATGGTATGGTATGGTATGGCTGTAGACTCTTGGTATGGTATGGTATGGTATGGTATGGTATGGCATGGCTGTAGACTCTTGGTATGGTGTGGTATGGTATGGTATGGCATGGTATGGTATGGCATGGCTGTAGACTCTTGGTATGGTGTGGTATGGTATGGTATGGCATGGTATGGTATGGCATGGCTGTACACTCTTGGTATGGTACGTTATGGTATGGCTGTAGACTCTTGGTATGGTATCTCATGGCTGTAGACTATTGGTATGGTATGGTATGGTATGGTATGGCTGTAGACTCTTGGTATGGTATGGTATGGTATGGTATGGTACGTTATGGTATGGCTGTAGACTCTTGGTATGGTATCTCATGGCTGTAGACTATTGGTATGGTATGGTATGGTATGGCTGTAGACTCTTGGTATGGTATGTTATGGTATGGCTGTAGACTCTTGGTATGGTATGTTATGGTATGGCTGTAGACTCTTGGTAAGATATGTTATGGTATGGCTGTAGACTCTTGGTATGGTATGGTATGGTATGGCTCTAGACTCTTGGTATGGTATGGTAGGGTATGGTATGGCATGGCTGTAGACTCTTGGTATGGTATGGTATGGCATGGCTGTAGACTCTTGGTATGGTATGTTATGGTATGGCTGTAGACTCTTGGTATGGTATGGTATGGTATGGCTGTAGACTCTCTGGTATGGTATGTTATGGCATAGCTGTAGACTCTGGTATGGTATGGTATGGTATGGCTGCAGACTCTTGGTATGGTATGTTATGGTATGGCTGTAGACTCTTGGTATGGTATGGCATGGTATGGCATGGCTGTAGACTCTTGGTATGGTATGGTATGGTATGGTATGGTATAGTATGGTATGGCATGGCTGTAGACTCTGGTATGGTATGGTATGGTATGGTATGGTATGGCATGGCTGTAGACTCTTGGTATGGTATCTCATGGCTGTAGACTATTGGTATGGTATGTTATGGTATGGCTGTAGACTCTTGGTATGGTATGGTATGGTATGGTATGGTATGGCATGGTATGGTATGGTATGGCATGGCTGTAGACTCTTGCTATGGTATGTTATGGTATGGCTGTAGACTCTTGGTATGGTATGGTGTGGTATGGCATGGCTGTAGACTCTTGGTATGGTATGGTATGGTATGGTATGGTATGGTATGGCATGAGTATGGTATGGTATGGCATGGCATGCTGTAGACTCTGCTATGGTATGTTATGGTATGGCTGTAGACCTGGTATGGTATGGTGTGGTATGGCATGGCTGTAGACTCTTGGTATGGTATGGTATGGTATGGCATGGCTGTAGACTCTTGGTATGGTATGGTATGGTATGGTATGGTATGGCATGGCTGTAGACTCTTGGTATGGTATGGTATGGCATGGCTGTAGACTCTTGGTATGGTATGGTATGGCATGGCTGTAGACTCTTGGTATGGTATGGTATGGTATGGTATGGCATGGCTGTAGACTCTTGGTATGGTGTGGTATGGTATGGTATGGCATGGTATGGTATGGCATGGCTGTAGACTCTTGGTATGGTATGGTATGGTATGGCATGGCTGTAGACTCTGGTATGGTGTGGTATGGTATGGTATGGCATGGTATGGTATGGCATGGCTGTAGACTCTGGTATGGTATGGTATGGTATAGCATGGCTGTAGACTCTTGGTATGGTATGGTATGGTATGGCATGGTATGGCATGGCATGGCTGTAGACTCTTGGTATGGTATGGTATGGTATGGCATGGCTGTAGACTCTTGGTATGGTATGGCATGGCTGCGTAGACTCTGGTATGGCACGTTATGGTATGGCTGTGGACTCTTGGTATGGTATCTCATGGCGTGTAGACTCATTGGTATGGTATGTTATGGTATGGCTGTAGACTCTTGGTATGGTATGGTATGGTATGGTATGGCTGTAGACTCTTGGTATGGTATGGTATGGTATGGCATGGCTGTAGACTCTTGGTATGGTGTGGTATGGTATGGCATGGTATGGTATGGCATGGCTGTAGACTCTTGGTATGGTATGGTATGGTATGGCATGGCTGTAGACTCTTGGTATGGTATCTCATGGCTGTAGACTATTGGTATGGTATGTCATGGTATGGCTGTAGACTCTTGGTATGGTATCTCATGGCTGTAGACTATTGGTATGGTATGTCATGGTATGGCTGTAGACTCTTGGTATGGTATGGTATGGTATGGTATGGCATGGCTGTAGACTCTTGGTATGGTATGGTATGGTATGGTATGGTATAGTATGGTATGGCATGGCTGTAGACTCTTGGTATGGTATGGTATGGCATGGCTGTAGACTCTTGGTATGGTATCTCATGGCTGTAGACTATTGGTATGGTATGTTATGGTATGGCTGTAGACTCTGGTATGGTATGGTATGGTATGGTATGGGTATGGCATGGCTGTAGACTCTTGGTATGGTATGGTATGGCATGGCTGTAGACTCTGGTATGGTATGGTATGGCATGGCTGTAGACTCTTGGTATGGTATGGTATGGTATGGCATGGATGTAGACTCTTGGTATGGTATGGTATGGTATTGCATGGCTGTAGACTCTTGGTATGGTGTGGTATGGTATGGTATGGTATGGTATGGTATGGCATGGCTGTAGACTCTTGGTATGGTATGTTATGGTATGGCTGTAGACTCTTGGTATGGTATGTTATGGTATGGCTGTAGACTCTTGGTATGGTATGGTGTGGTATGGCATGGCTGTAGACTCTTGGTATGGTATGGTATGGTATGGCATGGCTGTAGACTCTTGGTATGGTATGGTATGGTATGGTATGGTATGGTATGGCATGGCTGTAGACTCTTGGTATGGTATGTTATGGTATGGCTGTAGACTCTTGGTATGGTATGTTATGGTATGGCTGTAGACTCTGGTATGAGTGTGGTGTGGTATGGCATGGCTGTAGACTCTGGTATGGTATGGTATGGTATGGCATGGCTGTAGACTCTTGGTATGGTATGGTATGGTATGGCATGGCTGTAGACTCTTGGTATGGTATGGTATGGCATGGCTGTAGACTCTTGGTATGGTACGTTATGGTATGGCTGTAGACTCTTGGTATGGTATCTCATGGCTGTAGACTATTGGTATGGTATGGTATGGTATGGCTGCAGACTCTTGGTATGGTATGTTATGGTATGGCTGTAGACTCTTGGTAAGGTATGTTATGGTATGGCTGTAGAC
>JALXJV020000420.1:0-10531 GCA_024633595.2 Lepomis macrochirus
TCCACCAGGTCCGCCACCTGGTGGCGGGGAGGATGGCGTCGATGGGGGGCGGGTGCGCCTGTGTTCTCAGCGCTCGGCTTCTCTTTGAGTTTCAGGGCTGTGGCTGCCTGGTGTGCCAGGGTTGAGGCTGCCCTCCCGGGTTCCTGGGTGACGGCTCTGCGTCGGGGATCTGTGGCTCGGCGGGGCGAGTGCGGTGGCCATGACGTCTCCCATCCGGAGTTCCACCTGGCGGGGGAGGGCCCCCCAGTGTCGCTGCAGTCCATGACCCCCAAGAAATGGTACCGGGTTCTGATCCGGCAGGTCGGAGAGCCGCCTACTGCTGAGGTGGCGTGGGGAAGCTATTTCCTGGCCGGGAGGTGGGAGACGTCTGGCACCGGGTGGACCTCCGCTTCGCCGGGCCTATGGTCTTTGACGCGGAGTTCAAGCTCCGGCATCGGAGGATCTGCACTGGGGTTGTCTGGAATCATATTGATCCAGACAGGTATTCCGGGTGTGTGTGATGTGCAGGATGGAGGATGAGACACCAGAGCATTTGTTTCTCCAGTGCTCACAGCTTCGTGCCCTTCTGGGTGGACGTTTGTTCTCTCCTCGCACGAACCTGTGGATGGAGAGCTGCCTCAGAGGAGGATCTGAACTGGACTATTTTGTTTGGCCTGCCTAAGGGCATCAGGTCACCCTGTCCTTGGACAATAAATACAATCCTTGCGTTTGCAAGGCAAGCCGTTTACAGGGCACGCAACCTGGTATTGTTCAATGGAAGGAAGGTGAGACCGTGGCTCCTCTTCAGGAGCAGTGTCACTCTCCACTTAAGGACACTTTGGAAGGTAAGCCCCGAGTGGGTGGAGGACCACGTTTGCACCCTCTCTACCCTAGGAAGGGTGGTAGGCGGTCAGCTGCTGCTTAAGGTATGAGTGGTCTAACTGGAACATGAAAGGATGCCTTCTTTTTTTGCATGTATGTATTTGATTGTCTTTTGTATGTATACCTGTGGTGGGTGTTGCTGTGTGTGGTAGTGTGTGTTGTTTGGTACAGAAGTCTTGTGATGTTCATGTGAGGTGGAGGTGTCCCACCCTCCGCCTCTTTGTCTTCTATATAGTGTGGCTGTGTTTTTTTTCTTCTTTTCTCGGTCCCACTTGTAGACATAGGTGGGGGACACACAACCATACCATGTATTATTTTAAGTTGCTCATGGTTTGTTCTTCTGCTTTTAAATGTCCTGGTTGGATTCTGTGTCATATTGTAATGTACTTTTGTACTTTATATAATAAAAAGAGAAAAAAAGAGGCTTCAGACGGCTGTTTCTGAATGTCAGAGGCATCACGGTGTGAAATTGTTGAGTCGAGTTCCAAATGGCTTCAAACTCGCACAGAACACTCAGACAGACAGCTGAATCAAGAATCTGAAATTTCAACCTTCTAGCTCCTTCCCCAGGTAACTTTTTTCAGGAGGCCCCTAGGGGCCCCAAACCACAACAGATCAATTCAGGGTGCCGCCCTGATCATACAGTTACATTTTAGTGCAGAAACTCCATTCAGAACTCATCAGGTGGCTGTTGTGTCATAAGACCACCGACTGACACTACACACACTCACTTAGGCTTTAAAAAGCAGATAAAACGTCTGGAACTGTCTTTCTGGCTGTGATGTGGTGCAAAGTGAGACCCCATTGTGGATAAAGCTGGTCTCCTGGTTCAACATGTTCAGTGGAAGCTGTCTGATCAGCTTTGCAGGCTCAAACACACAGTTTCCGCGTGTTTGAGGCCTTACAGTGTAAGTGTTGACTGAGTTGAGCTTGCAAACGGCTTCAAACGCACACAGAGGCTTCAGACGGCTGTTTCTGCATGTCAGAGGCATCACGGTGTGAAATTGCTGAGTCGAGCTCCAAATGGCTTCAAACTCAGACAGAACACTCAGACAAACAGCTGAATTAGGAATCTGAAATTTCAACCTTCTAGCTCCTTCCCCAGGTAACTTTTTTCAGGAGGCCCCTAGGGGCCCCAAACCACAACAGATCAATTCAGGGTGCCGCCCTGATCATACAGTTACATTTTAGTGCAGAAACTCCATTCAGAACTCATCAGGTGGCTGTTGTGTCATAAGACCACCGACTGACACTACACACACTCACTTAGGCTTTAAAAAGCAGATAAAACGTCTGGAACTGTCTTTCTGGCTGTGATGTGGTGCAAAGTGAGACCCCATTGTGGATAAAGCTGGTCTCCTGGTTCAACATGTTCAGTGGAAGCTGTCTGATCAGCTTTGCAGGCTCAAACACACAGTTTCCGTGTTTGAGGCCTTACAGTGTAAGTTGACTGAGTTGAGCTTGCAAACGGCTTAAAACGCACACAGAGGCTTCAGACGGCTGTTTCTGCATGTCAGAGGCATCACGGTGTGAAATTGCTGAGTCGAGCTCCAAATGGCTTCAAACTCGCGACAGAACACTCAGACAGACAGCTGAATCAAGAATCTGAAATTTCAACCTTCTAGCTCCTTCCCCAGGTAACTTTTTTCAGGAGGCCCCTAGGGGCCCCAAACCACAACAGATCAATTCAGGGTGCCACCCTGATCATACAGTTACATTTTAGTGCAGAAACTCCATTCAGAACTCATCAGGTGGCTGTTGTGTCATAAGACCACCGACTGACACTACACACACTCACTTAGGCTTTCAAAAGCAGATGAAAACGTCTGGAACTGTCTTTCTGGCTGTGATGTGGTGCAAAGTGAGACCCCATTGTGGATAAAGCTGGTCTCCTGGTTCAACATGTTCGGTGGAGGCTGTCTGATCAGCGTTTGCAGGCTCAAACTCACAATGTCAAAGTGTTACCTACAGTGTAAGTTGACTGATTGGCCTTTGCAAAAGGGTTGAAACATGAGAGACGGCTTCCGACGGTGTTCTGAATGCTCAGAGGCATCACGGTAGAAATCGTTGAGTCGAGTTCAAATGGCTTCAAGCTGCACAGAACACCTCACGTGACAGACAGCTGAATTAAGAATCTGAAATTTCAACCTTCTAGCTCCTTCCCCAGGTAACTTTTTTTCAGGAGGCCCCTAGGGGCCCCAAACCACAACAGATCAATTCAGCGGTGCCGCCCTGATCATACAGTTACATTTTAGTGCAGAAACTCCATTCAGAACTCATCAGAGTGGCTGTTGTGTCATAAGACCACCGACTGACACTACACACACTCACTTAGGCTTTAAAAGCAGATAAAACGTCTGGAACTGTCTTTCTGGCTGTGATGTGGTGCAAAGTGAGACCCCATTGTGGATAAAGCTGGTCTCCTGGTTCAACATGGTCGGTGGAAGTGTCTGATCGTTGCAGCCAATACACAGTTCGCTGTTTGAGGCCTCACAACGTACGTTGACTGAGTTGAGCTGTAAGCGGCTTAAACGCACAGAGGCTTAGACGGCTGTTTCTGAATGTCAGAGGCATCACGGTGAAATTGCTGAGTCGAACTCCAAACGGCTTCAAACTCGCGACAGAACACTCAGACAGACAGCTGAATCAAGAATCTGAAATTTCAACCTTCTAGCTCCTTCCCCAGGTAACTTTTTTCAGGAGGCCCCTAGGGGCCCCAAACCACAACAGATCAATTCAGGGTGCCGCCCTGATCATACAGTTACATTTTAGTGCAGAAACTCCATTCAGAACTCATCAGGTGGCTGTTGTGTCATAAGACCACCGACTGACACTACACACACTCACTTAGGCTTTAAAAGCAGATAAAACGTCTGGAACTGTCTTTCTGGCTGTGATGTGGTGCAAAGTGAGACCCCATTGTGGATAAAGCTGGTCTCCTGGTTCAACATGTTCAGTGGAAGCTGTCTGATCAGCCTTTGCAGGCTCAAACACACAGTTTCCGCGTGTTTGAGGCCTTACAGTGTAAGTTGACTGAGTTGAGCTTGCAAACGGCTTAAAACGCACACAGAGACTTCAGACGGCTGTTTCTGCATGTCAGAGGCATCACGGTGTGAAATTGCTGAGTCGAGCTCCAAATGGCTTCAAACTCGCACAGAACACTCAGACAGACAGTTGAATCAAGAATCTGAAATTTCAACCTTCTAGCTCCTTCCCCAGGTAACTTTTTTCAGGAGGCCCCTAGGGGCCCCAAACCACAACAGATCAATTCAGGGTGCCGCCCTGATCATACAGTTACATTTTAGTGCAGAAACTCCATTCAGAACTCATCAGGTGGCTGTTGTGTCATAAGACCACCGACTGACACTACACACACTCACTTAGGCCCCGTGTCCACCAAAGCGTCTTTTGCCAGCTGAAAACGCCACCTGCTGTTCTGAAAACGCCTAGCTGCGAGCGCTACGGTGCGTTTTGGAGGCGCAGTGTTTTTTTTCGAGAAGCTGTGGTTGCTATGATACATAATTTCCGTGGAGGCGATGTGCTACAAGTAGAGTAGCCTACTTAATTTACTGAATGTAAAAATGTCACCACAAAGTACGTAGGCCTACTTGCTCTGGCCCTCCCTCTGCATGAAAAGAAGGCTGAAACATGAGAGTACGGACTTTTCCGCACGCGGTGTTCATGAGATTTTGCGTCGAGGCAACACCTCAGCCAGTAGGCACATCGCTTCGCTCAAGATCGGATGTGCTCGGTGCGGTGTTTGTCCCGCCTCCTGCACTGTGATTGGACGGCTGGGTGAAAAGTGACAGTGACGAAGCGCAGCGTTTTCCCCAAAGTTGAAATTTTTTCAACTCTCGGCGACGTGAAAAAACGCCAACGGTCGGGCTCCGGCGCTAAAAGACGCCAGCTCTCGCCACGCTCCTGGCGTTTTTAGCAGCTCGGAAAAACGCGGCGCTTCCATTGGAATGAATTGAAAAAAGACGCTGGCGTCAGAAAAAAACGCTTTGGTGGACACGGGGCCTTAGGCTTTAAAAAGCAGATAAAACGTCTGGAACTGTCTTTCTGGCTGTGATGTGGTGCAAAGTGAGACCCCATTGTGGATAAAGCTGGTCTCCTGGGTCAACAGGTCGGTGAAGGCTGTCAGATAAGCGTTTCAAGGCTCAAACACGCAGTTTCTGTGTGTTAGAGGCATTAAAGTGTGAATGACTGAGTCGAACTCCAAACGGCTTCAAACTCGCACAGAACACTCAGACAGACAGATGAATCAAGAATCTGAAATTTCAACCTTCTAGCTCCTTCCCCAGGTAACTTTTTTCAGGAGGCCCCTAGGGGCCCCAAACCACAACAGATCAATTCAGGGTGCCGCCCTGATCATACAGTTACATTTTAGTGCAGAAACTCCATTCAGAACTCATCAGGTGGCTGTTGTGTCATAAGACCACCGACTGACACTACACACACTCACTTAGGCTTTAAAAAGCAGATAAAACGTCTGGAACTGTCTTTCTGGCTGTGATGTGGTGCAAAGTGAGACCCCATTGTGGATAAAGCTGGTCTCCTGGTTCAACATGTTCGGTGGAAGGCTGTCTGATCAGCTTTGCAGGCTCAAACACACAGTTTCTGTGTGTTTGAGGCCTTACAGTGTAAGTTGACTGAGTTGAGCTTGCAAACGGCTTCAAACGCACACAGAGGCTTCAGACGGCTGTTTCTGCATGTCAGAGGCATCACGGTGTGAAATTGCTGAGTCGAGCTCCAAATGGCTTCAAACTCGCACAGAACACTCAGACAGACAGCTGAATCAAGAATCTGAAATTTCAACCTTCTAGCTCCTTCCCCAGGTAACTTTTTTTCAGGAGGCCCCTAGGGGCCCCAAACCACAACAGATCAATTCAGGGTGCCGCCCTGATCATACAGTTACATTTTAGTGCAGAAACTCCATTCAGAACTCATCAGGTGGCTGTTGTGTCATAAGACCACCGACTGACACTACACACACTCACTTAGGCTTTAAAAAGCAGAGAAAACGTCTGGAACTGTCTTTCTGGCTGTGATGTGGTGCAAAGTGAGACCCCATTGTGGATAAAGCTGGTCTCCTGGTTCAACATGTTCAGTGGAAGCTGTCTGATCAGCCTTTGCAGGCTCAAACACACAGTTTCAGCGTGTTTGAGGCCTTACAGTGTAAGTTGACTGAGTTGAGCTTGCAAACGGCTTCAAACGCACACAGAGGCTTCAGACGGCTGTTTCTGCATGTCAGAGGCATCACGGTGTGAAATTGCTGAGTCGAGCTCCAAATGGCTTCAAACTCGCACAGAACACTCCAGACAGACAGCTGAATCAAGAATCTGAAATTTCAACCTTCTAGCTCCTTCCCCAGGTAACTTTTTTTCAGGAGGCCCCTAGGGGCCCCAAACCACAACAGATCAATTCAGGGTGCCGCCCTGATCATACAGTTACATTTTAGTGCAGAAACTCCATTCAGAACTCATCAGGTGGCTGTTGTGTCATAAGACCACCGACTGACACTACACACACTCACTTAGGCTTTAAAAGCAGATAAAACGTCTGGAACTGTCTTTCTGGCTGTGATGTGGTGCAAAGTGAGACCCCATTGTGGATAAAGCTGGTCTCCTGGGTCAACAGGTCGGTGAAGGCTGTCTGATCAGCTGCCTCAAGGGCTCAAACCACGCAGTTTCTGTGTGTTAGAGGCATTAAAGTGTGAATGACTGAAGTCGAACTCCAAACGGCTTCAAACTCAGACAGAACACTCAGACAAACAGCTGAATTAAGAATCTGAAATTTCAACCTTCTAGCTCCTTCCCCAGGCAACTTTTTTCAGGAGGCCCCTAGGGGCCCCAAACCACAACAGATCAATTCAGGGTGCCACCCTGATCATACAGTTACATTTTAGTGCAGAAACTCCATTCAGAACTCATCAGGTGGCTGTTGTGTCATAAGACCACCGACTGACACTACACACACTCACTTAGGCTTTAAAAAAGCAGATAAAACGTCTGGAACTGTCTTTCTGGCTGTGATGTGGTGCAAAGTGAGACCCCATTGTGGATAAAGCTGGTCTCCTGGTTCAACATGTTCAGTGGAAGCTGTCTGATCAGCTTTGCAGGCTCAAACACACAGTTTCGCGTGTTTGAGGCCTTACAGTGTAAGTTGACTGAGTTGAGCTTGCAAACGGCTTCAAACGCACACAGAGGCTTCAGACGGCTGTTTCTGCATGTCAGAGGCATCACGGTGTGAAATTGCTGAGTCGAGCTCCAAATGGCTTCAAACTCGCGACAGAACACTCAGACAGACAGCTGAATCAAGAATCTGAAATTTCAACCTTCTAGCTCCTTCCCCAGGTAACTTTTTTCAGGAGGCCCCTAGGGGCCCCAAACCACAACAGATCAATTCAGGGTGCCGCCCTGATCATACAGTTACATTTTAGTGCAGAAACTCCATTCAGAACTCATCAGGTGGCTGTTGTGTCATAAGACCACCGACTGACACTACACACACTCACTTAGGCTTTAAAAAGCAGATAAAACGTCTGGAACTGTCTTTCTGGCTGTGATGTGGTGCAAAGTGAGACCCCATTGTGGATAAAGCTGGTCTCCTGGTTCAACATGTTCAGTGGAAGGCTGTCTGATCAGCGCTTGCAGGCTCAAACACACAGTTTCCGCATGTTTGAGGCCTTACAGTGTAAGTTGACTGAGTTGAGCTTGCAAACGGCTTCAAACGCAAACAGAGGCTTCAGACGGCTGTTTCTGCATGTCAGAGGCATCACGGTGTGAAATTGCTGAGTCGAGCTCCAAATGGCTTCAAACTCGCACAGAACACTCAGACAGACAGCTGAATTAAGAATCTGAAATTTCAACCTTCTAGCTCCTTCCCCAGGTAACTTTTTTCAGGAGGCCCCTAGGGGCCCCAAACCACAACAGATCAATTCAGGGTGCCACCCTGATCATACAGTTACATTTTAGTGCAGAAACTCCATTCAGAACTCATCAGGTGGCTGTTGTGTCATAAGACCACCGACTGACACTACACACACTCACTTAGGCTTTAAAAAAGCAGATAAAACGTCTGGAACTGTCTTTCTGGCTGTGATGTGGTGCAAAGTGAGACCCCATTGTGGATAAAGCTGGTCTCCTGGGTCAACAGGTCGGTGAAGGCTGTCTGATCAGCGTTTCAAGGCTCAAACACGCAGTTTCTGTGTGTTAGAGGCATTAAAGTGTGAATGACTGAAGTCGAACTCCAAACGGCTTCAAACTCGCACAGAACACTCAGACAGACAGCTGAATTAAGAATCTGAAATTTCAACCTTCTAGCTCCTTCCCCAGGCAACTTTTTTTCAGGAGGCCCCTAGGGGCCCCAAACCACAACAGATCAATTCAGGGTGCCGCCCTGATCATACAGTTACATTTTAGTGCAGAAACTCCATTCAGAACTCATCAGGTGGCTGTTGTGTCATAAGACCACCGACTGACACTACACACACTCACTTAGGCTTTTAAAAGCAGATAAAACGTCTGGAACTGTCTTTCTGGCTGTGATGTGGTGCAAAGTGAGACCCCATTGTGGATAAAGCTGGTCTCCTGGTTCAACATGTTCGGTGGAAGCGCTGTCGCTGCACTCAAGCCGCGTTTCAAGGCCTACAGTGTAAGTTGACTGAGTTGAGCTTGCAAACGTTTCAATGCATAGAGGCTTCAGACGGCTGATTCAGAAGATCAGTGGAATGACTGAGTCGAACTCCAAACGGCTTCAAACTCGCACAGAACACTCAGACAGACAGCTGAATCAAGAATCTGAAATTTCAACCTTCTAGCTCCTTCCCCAGGTAACTTTTTTCAGGAGGCCCCTAGGGGCCCCAAACCACAACAGATCAATTCAGGGTGCCGCCCTGATCATACAGTTACATTTTAGTGCAGAAACTCCATTCAGAACTCATCAGGTGGCTGTTGTGTCATAAGACCACCGACTGACACTACACACACTCACTT
This sequence comes from Lepomis macrochirus, assembly GCA_024633595.2. Lineage (NCBI taxonomy): Eukaryota > Metazoa > Chordata > Actinopteri > Centrarchiformes > Centrarchidae > Lepomis > Lepomis macrochirus. The sequence continues at coordinate 8,859 of JALXJV020000420.1, forward strand.
AGGCTTTAAAAAGCAGATAAAACGTCTGGAACTGTCTTTCTGGCTGTGATGTGGTGCAAAGTGAGACCCCATTGTGGATAAAGCTGGTCTCCTGGTTCAACATGTTCAGTGGAAGCTGTCTGATCAGCTTTGCAGGCTCAAACACACAGTTTCCGCGTGTTGAGGCCTTACAGTGTAAGTTGACTGAGTTGAGCTTGCAAACGGCTTCAAACGCACACAGAGGCTTCAGACGGCTGTTTCTGCATGTCAGAGGCATCACGGTGTGAAATTGCTGAGTCGAGCTCCAAATGGCTTCAAACTCGCACAGAACACTCAGACAGACAGCTGAATTAAGAATCTGAAATTTCAACCTTCTAGCTCCTTCCCCAGGCAACTTTTTTCAGGAGGCCCCTAGGGGCCCCAAACCACAACAGATCAATTCAGGGTGCCACCCTGATCATACAGTTACATTTTAGTGCAGAAACTCCATTCAGAACTCATCAGGTGGCTGTTGTGTCATAAGACCACCGACTGACACTACACACACTCACTTAGGCTTTAAAAAGCAGATAAAACGTCTGGAACTGTCTTTCTGGCTGTGATGTGGTGCAAAGTGAGACCCCATTGTGGATAAAGCTGGTCTCCTGGGTCAACAGGTCGGTGAAGGCTGTCTGATCAGCGTCTTCAAGGGCTCAAACCAACGCAGATTTCTGTGTGTTAGAGGCATTAAAGTGTGAATGACTGAAGTCGAACTCCAAACGGCTTCAAACTCGCGACAGAACACTCAGACAGACAGCTGAATTAAGAATCTGAAATTTCAACCTTCTAGCTCCTTCCCCAGGCAACTTTTTTCAGGAGGCCCCTAGGGGCCCCAAACCACAACAGATCAATTCAGGGTGCCGCCCTGATCATACAGTTACATTTTAGTGCAGAAACTCCATTCAGAACTCATCAGGTGGCTGTTGTGTCATAAGACCACCGACTGACACTACACACACTCACTTAGGCTTTAAAAGCAGATAAAACGTCTGGAACTGTCTTTCTGGCTGTGATGTGGTGCAAAGTGAGACCCCATTGTGGATAAAGCTGGTCTCCTGGTTCAACATGTTCAGTGGAAGCTGTCTGATCAGCCTTTGCAGGCTCAAACACACAGTTTCCGCGTGTTTGAGGCCTTACAGTGTAAGTTGACTGAGTTGAGCTTGCAAACGGCTTCAAACGCATCACAGAGGCTTCAGACGGCTGTTTCTGCATGTCAGAGGCATCACGGTGTGAAATTGCTGAGTCGAGCTCCAAATGGCTTCAAACTCGCACAGAACACTCAGACAGACAGCTGAATCAGGAATCTGAAATTTCAACCTTCTAGCTCCTTCCCCAGGTAACTTTTTTCAGGAGGCCCCTAGGGGCCCCAAACCACAACAGATCAATTCAGGGTGCCGCCCTGATCATACAGTTACATTTTAGTGCAGAAACTCCATTCAGAACTCATCAGGTGGCTGTTGTGTCATAAGACCACCGACTGACACTACACACACTCACTTAGGGCTTTAAAAAGCAGATAAAACGTCTGAACTGTCTTTCTGGCTGTGATGTGGTGCAAAGTGAGACCCCATTGTGGATAAAGCTGGTCTCCTGGTTCAACATGGTCGGTGAAGGCTGTCTGATCAGCGTTTGCAAGGCTCAAACACAGCAGTTTC
>JALXJV020000421.1:0-10523 GCA_024633595.2 Lepomis macrochirus
CATCATGGAAATTCTGATGCACGGCGGTGTGCATCATGGAAATTCTGAGGGACGGAGTGATATAGAGCAGTCTGAGTCCATCCCAGCTGCAGGATTTGAACCCGCGATCGGAAGAAGAGGTTCAGCTCCTATTTGTTTAAAACACAAAGGTTACTTTGTGATTTATGTTTTGTTAAACATGTCTGTATATAGTGTTTTTTGTTGGTAGCTGTCATTCCTGTGGTGGTTTACTGTTGAAAGCAGGAGTGACGTGCCTGTTTCATTTGATAAGAACAGCTGTACTGACAGACGGATGAAGAGACAGCCCTCAGAGTACTACTTCTTGTGCCTGATGTTGATTTGAGTCACGATATATTAATATTAAAGCTTGCAAATTTTCGGAGCTGTTTGTTGTTTGAAGTTGATGCTAACAAAGTGTGGAGTCCTTACTCACTGTCAGTGGCCACTTTCAAAATTCTATGTTGTTAGTCTTTTTAAGTGCAATCATTGTTAACATGATGTTAAGTCTTTCACAGCACAATTCTTTGGCTGTTCATTGATTTTATTCTTCATCAGCGGTGTAGCGATCACAGAAAACATGTTTATTAGCCAAACATGCCTTCTGTTGGTGCTTAGGAGCCATTTTTTTTGTCAGAATAAGACATGATTGACAAAGAAAGCCTCTCCTTCACAGTGTATCTGAGCAGTCTGAAGGAGGAGGTCTTGCTCCGGATCCGGAGATTGATGGATAAAACCCTGCTCAGAGCATGTTAACGGAAAGGGGGCCAAACTTAAACCACATGTTTGCTGAACAAGTGCGCAGCACATCATTGAGTCTCTTAGCTGATGCAGCCGCACGTCGCACCGACAGCGGCAGCAATCGCAAAAAAATAGCTGGCAGCTCTCACACGCATTTTCTTAATGCGACTGCTAACTTGCTAATGTAAGTACAGATTCAATAATCACAACCATTCATGCAAAACAACAAGGTCAACATTTCAAAACCTTTTTCTTCGTAGGAAACGATTTTTTTATTCTGACTCAGTGGCTCGTGTCAGTGAAGGCTGATTTCTGACACACAGCCACCACATATGAAAAATGTTATAATGTTAAAATATTATCTAGGGATATAGACTTCAAGATATAGGAATCAAACTAGAATTTACTAGTACTGGTGAAAATTCTTGCCAAGGTCCATCACACAGTGACGTAATGACACTTTTTTAGTTTGCTTGCCTAAAACCCAGAAAACCCATCTAGCATTTTTGCACTTTCCTCGTGTCAAAGTGTTTTAGGTCAGATGCCTGAGATATAAGGTCTGCGGTTGACACAAGCGTTCATGTGTTTTAAAATGAGACCCCAGAGGTTGTTGGGGTCGTACAGTTAATCAAACAGCGTGAGGACAGATTAACCGCAGGAGGAAGCGCGGCATGATGGTTGAGATCCAGGGCAACTGGACTTGGTTGAGCTGAAGAAGCCTCTTGGGTCAGAAGCGAAGGTCTACATGACACCTCAAGCATCAGATCCCCCATAACATGACTTGTTTCACTATTGGAATTCGATCCATTCGGTCCAATGTGGAAAGTCTAATTAAATCATTTCATCCCCTTCATGTAAGGGAGGGTGGTGGTGAAGTCATGTGACTGCGGTGTAGATGGTTATAGGCTAACGTTAGCTTTTTAGATGATGAACAAAATGTATAAGTAGCAGAAACATTTGTCGGCCACAGAGTTTAAGTCCTGCAGTAAAACAAAATCCGGCGGAAAAATACCAGAAGGCTTTTTGTCGAGGGAACCGGGACGATGCTAACATCCGGGTCAGCTCAACCCTGCAGCTTTCTGACACCTGACCTTTGACCTTTTGAGATGTGGTTGCAAGCATTGGGAAAAAAGTTAGTAAGTTCATTTTGAAAATTAAGAAAATTTCATTTTCACTTTAATTCCCGGGTCCATCTTTTAAAATAACTAAATAATAATTCAGCTGTGTCACTTCAAATGATTCACCTCTCTCTGAAACCAGCTGATCAATAAAATATGTAAAATGCATGCAGAATAAAGTTTTGAAAATTAAACAAATGAAAAATGAATATTTACAGAAAGAGAAACTCAGAAAATCTTGATAACTAAAATTTCTGTCGGAACTTTTCCTCCATTTTTCCCTGAAATTTCTGTTTATGTTAGATCAGGATTTTTAACCTTTCTGGCAGTCCGACCCCTGTCTGAAGTTGAAAATATTTCGCGACCCCCCGGCCCCATAGTTCGCACGTGGATCACACAGAATGCGTTTGTTCCCTTTTAGGCCCCGTGTCCACCAAAGCGTTTTTTGCCAGCTGAAAACGCCACCTGCTGTTCGGAAAACGCGTAGCTGCCAGCGCTAGGGTGCACCTCGGCGAGTAGGCAGATCGTTTCGTTCAAGATCGGATGTGCTTGGTGTGGTGTTTGTCCCGCCCCTCCTGCACTGTGATTGGACGGCTGGGTAAAAAGTGACAGTGACGATAGCGCTTTCCCAAAGTTGAAAATTTTTCAACTCTCTGCGACGTGAAAAAAACGCTAATCGCCAATCACAGTGCAGGAGGGGCGGGACAAACACCGCACCAAGCACATCCGATCTTGAACGAAACGATGTGCCTACTCGCCGAGGTGTTGCCTCGGCCGCCAAAATCTCATGAACACCGCATGCGGAAAAGTCTGTTTCAGCCTTCTTTTCATGCAGAGCGAGGGCCAGAGCAAGTAGGCCTACGTACATTGTTGTGACATTTTTACATTCAGTAAATTAAGTAGGCTACTCTACTTGTAGCACATCGCCTCCACGGAAATTATGTATCATAGCAACCACAGCTTCTCGAAAAAAACACTGCGCCTCCAAAACGCACCCTAGCGCTGGCAGCTACGCGTTTTCAGAACAGCAGGTGGCGTTTTCAGCCTGCAAAAAATGCTTTGGTGGACACGGGGCCTTCTCTTCTCAAAACGCCCAGCAGTGAGCGCTAGCGGGCGTTTTTGAGGCGCAGCGTTTTTCATATACAGTCTATGTTTTTTTCCGACTGCTTTGGTTGCTATGATACATCAAATCCGTGGTTGCAGGTAGTTCTTCCTAACGTTACTTGATGTAAAAATGTCAACACAGAGTAGCCTACTCGCTCTGGCCCTTGCGCTGTATGAAGAGAAGTTGGTGGAGAGAGAGGACGGACTCGCCGTATGTGGGTTCGGCGAGTACTACTGTTTGGTCCAAGAGCCGAGGTTGGACGAAGCCCGTTTCCAGGATAGTAACCGTTGCTACGGTGTGGTATTTGTCCCGCCCCTCCTCTACTGTGATTGGACAGCTGAGTAAAAAGTGACAGTGAGGAGCGCAGCGTTTTCCCCAAAGCTGAAAATTTTTGAACTCTCGGCGACCTGAAAAAAAAAACGCAGCGCGGAAAAGACGCTCAGCACCTCGTCACGCTCCTGGCGTTTCTATGGTTTTTACCAGCTTGGAAAGACGCTGGCGTCAGAAAAAAACGCTTTGGTGATGTTTTAGTGAATCAAGTTTCTGCTAATATGACAGTTATTAGCTGCAAACCAAAGATTACAGATCGCGGGGGCTATAATCTTTGATCAGACTGACAGGACAGCTGGTTCAGTGGTTGCTTAGCAACATTAAAAAACCGCAGCGCTTTTTTCTAAATTCAACCAAAAGAGCCTTTGCTGTGCGCCTCGTGTTTTTCGAACCAGCAAAACTCTTCCTGTCTCGTCGGGGCCTGATTCTTCTCTTTCGTTTTATAACGGTTGGCATCATCAGCGCCACCTGCTGGATTAAACAGCGCAAAATATTTACAGTGTCCACCAGGTCACGACCCCAAGAACCCCACCGCTTTAGATCATTACAGACCGCTGAATCAAATTGTTGAATAACTGCAGGATTCCCGCTGTGCTAATACGAACCAGCAGCCTAAATATTACTAACATTAATATACAGGATATATAGACTCAGGTAGAGTGTGAATACCACGTGTATTACTGTAGCATGTGTGTATACAGGGTGTAGCACTGTAGTACATGTTGTAGTACTGCAGTATACGGGGTGTAGTACTGCAGTATACGGGGTGTAGTACTGCAGTATTTGTGTTTACAGGGTGCGGTGCAGGTTACTGTCGGTCAGAGAAGATTAAATTGGATTCGATCAGATTAAAACTGATAATCTCATTAAAGCGCGTTCGGCCTCCATCAGCAGATAAACACTGCAGCGGTTACTGCCGGACATCATCTTCATCATCTTCATCAGACTCTCTGGTTCCCCCAGTTGTTGGGTTGGAGTTTTCTCACCCGGACCTGGTCCAGGTCTCTGAAACGTCATAGTCTCGATCATTTGTTTTAATTTTGAAATAAATGTGTAAAAACTTTGCATTTAAAGTTCGTCCTGTTGAATAAAGTTACCTGAGTGAACGTCCAGGTGAGTCCAGGTTTGTGAAATCAGGCGGGGAGAGCTCTGAAACCTGACTCCTGGACTCGCGGACAAAGACCACTTCTCAGAGTGGCTGGGAACCTGCAGACTCATTGTTTCTGTTCTTTCTCAGGTTACAAAACTCTGCTCAAAGGGATCTCTGGGAAATTCACCAGCGGGGACCTGGTGGCCATCATGGGGCCCTCAGGAGCCGGAAAGTCCACCCTCATGAATATCCTGGCCGGGTACAGGTGGGTGTTGGCAGTTTCTGCTCGTATTAATGTGAATATTATGAAGAGCGTGACATGATAAGGTCATGTGATGTTTATGATAGTTAAGACGGACGGACAAACAGGAAGTAGATATTTTATACACCTCAGACCGTTTGTAGGAGTTTATTTGTACCGACAAATTAGATTGTTATTTTTGAATAAGCTGTAATATAAAGTTAAAATATAACACTTTTACAATCACAGGGCCAAAATGTGCATTAAACTGACAATGTTTTGTTACAGTAAGCGGTGAATGTATAAGTCTAATTAGGTGTGTGTGTGAATTTTCCCTTTATTGAATCTTAGCCTATGATATTACATCATTTTTTTTTTTTTGCAAAGTAACAAATTACTAACATTTCATTTCAGTAAAGTATCTGAGTAATGTACTTAGGTCTTTTCAAAAAATAAAATTTGAACAACAAAAGGCTTTATGTTTTTATATTATCTGATTCTCTCATCATAAAACAGAACAGCATCTTGTTTATAAGACGAGATGTTGGATTGTTGTTGTAAAACTGTAAATGATGTCAGCTAGAAATTTCATTATTTGGCGTGCCGTACTAACATAATAAATATCTTGTTATAATGTGAAACGCTTTATGTTGTGGCTGCAGCAGCAGCACGCTGCGGTCTGCAGGTCTGTTCATCATGTTGCTCCTGAAATGTTTTCCTGTAAATATTAATAAAAGTGAATGGACTTCAGCAGAACAACTGTAAAAAACCACATGAGGTGTTACAGCGCCCTCTGGAGGCAGAGTAGATAGCTGATCCTGCTGCACAGTAAAGGCACCACGGAGAAACAGAACTATGGATGACAAGCAGTAGTGAGAAGTAACTTGTGCACAGTCCTGAGGTACTTTACTGAGTATTTCCAGTTTGTGGTACTTTATACTACACGTATGAGATATCTAAAAGTACTTTGCAGATTCAGATGCTAGAAATTTTAATGCAGGACTTTACTTGTAATTACTTCTTTGTAACACTGATTACCACAGTGCAGTATCAGATGAGTCCAGTACCAGTCCAGTATCAGTATGAGACAGTCCATTATACCGACCAATATCAATCCAGTATCTTCCCAGACCAGTATCAGTCTAGTGTCAGTCCAGTATTAATCCAGTCCTGTATTAGTCCAGTATAAGTCCAGTCCAGTATCTGTCCAGCATCATCCCAGTCCACTGCCAGTCTGGACCAGTATCAGTCCAGTGTCACTTCAGCCCAGTATCAGTCTAGTATCAGTCTAGTATCAGTCTAGTATCAGGCCAGTGTCACTTCAGGCCAGTATCAGTCTAGTATCAGTCTAGTATCAGGCCAGTATCACTTCAGCCCAGTATCAGTCTAGTATCAGTCTAGTATCAGGCCAGTGTCACTTCAGGCCAGTATCAGTCCAGACCAGTTTCTGTCCAGACCAATATCAATCCAGTATCTTCCCAGACCAGTATCAGTCCAATCCAGTATCAGACCAATATCATTCTAGTATAAGTCCAGTATATGTTCAGTGTCAGTCGAGACCAGTATCATCCCAGACCAGCATCAGTCCAGTATCAGAGTGTATTTCTGTCTCTATGAACAGGGAGACGGGGATGAAGGGTGAGATCCTGATCAACAATCAGCCCAGAGACCTGCGCTCCTTCAGGAAGGTTTCCTGTTACATCATGCAGGACGACATGCTGCTTCCTCACCTCACAGTGCAGGAGGCCATGATGGTACTTTACTCTCACCATCATCACCATCATCATCACCATCATCATCATCACCACCACTAACAGCTGCACTAACACATGACTGTCATAAACACATCTGTCAGACAGCTGTGATCGTGTACTGACACACCGAGTATTAAAGTCATCAGTGGGAGAAAGACTGAGATTCTTTACTTTAGTAAACGTTCAGAAATATTAGAAGGAAATCATATTTCAAGGATCAAGTGAAAGTGCTGATTACGCAGTTAAAAGTCCTGGTGTGTGTCGAATTATTATACGTAATCCTACTGATTCATTCATGTTTAGATACACACATGTACATATACTGTACTTTTAAAATCTGTAAGTAACAGAAGCTGTCTGATACATAAAATTAAACTTTCGATCCCATTCAAAAAGTTTTTTTTTTAACGCACACACATTACTGTTTAATTTATTTATTTTAATTTTTTTATATATTTTTTTAACACACGCTTACTGTTTATTTATTTATTTTAATTTTATTTTTTTAATATATTTTTTTAACACACACGCTTACTGTTTTATTTATTTATTTTATTTTTAACATACTTTTATTTTTTTAACACACACAAGTTTAGTGTTTTTATTTATTTATTTTTATTTTTAATATATTTTTATTTTTTAACACACACAGGCTTACTGTTTTATTTATTTATTTTATTTTTAATATATTTTTATTTTTTAACACACACTCGCTTACTGTTTTATTTTTTTAATTCTTAATTTTTTATTTTTTTTAACACACACGCTTACTGTTTTATTTCTTTTATTTTAATTTTTAATTTACACACTTACAGAAGCTGTCTGATACATAAAATGAAATACTTTCGATCCCACCATATAAAAACATTTCACCACTGGGACACCACCGAGGACAATCTAGTCTAGACAGTGAGACAGCAGTCTGGTCTGATGCCCTGCAGTCTGCTGCAGGTCTGGACTCTGTAATCCAGGATCAGCGTCTCTCTGTGCTGCAGTGATGAATCTTGTTTCTGCAGGTTTCAGCCAACCTGAAGCTGCAGATGAAGGTGGAGGCTCGCAGAGAGATGGTGAGTTTTGACCCCTGGCTACTTCTGGGTCCTTAAATAGTTCTGGTTTCTGGTCTGGTATGTTAAAGCGTTCTGGTTTCTGGTCTGTGTGTGTGTTCAGGTCCGGGAGATCCTGATGGCTCTGGGTCTGCTGGACTGCGCTAAAACCAGGACGTCTCATCTGTCGGGGGGTCAGAGGAAAAGGCTGGCCATCGCGTTGGAGCTCGTCAATAATCCACCGGTCATGTTCTTTGACGAACCCACCAGGTCAGAACCGGTCTGTGGACCTCATGTTGATTCAGAGTTAGTTTTAGTCTTTTGACAAAGATGCTTTACAGGTGTGAAGATCAAAGTAATCGGTTAAAAAAGAAAAGGGGGGCAGAGACGAGAAGGAAGTTACCTGGGGAATGCAGTCTTGAAGAGGTGGGTTTTGAGGGCCTGTGGCAGGGTGTTGGACAATCGGGTGTGGTTGTGGAGAGCTTTATTTATTTTAGCTTAATTTTTTTATATTTTATTTTTTAACACACACCACACGCTTACTTTTTTACTGAGCCCCTAAGGGGATATGGGTTAAAAAAAAATTAAAATAGAATTTTCGTACGCACGAGAAACAATCTGGTGAGCACACAATATCTGTCGGACACCTGAGAACACCCAGCGCTATGTTTCTGTGTGAAAATGATTGAGTTAATTGAGTTATATTTCAACTTTGGACTTCATTATAAGGACATTACACCTCTGCTGCCATGATGGCCTGTTGCCATCTCTGGAAGTTGAAGACAGCTGAAAGACTTTCTCTTGAGCACGAGATAGTTTTTCGTGCCCACTGGATACTTTCTGGTGAGCACCGGATACTTTCTCGTGCGCACGAAAATTCTATTTTTTTTTTTTTTTTTAACCCATGTCCCCTTAGGGGCTCAGTTCTTTTTTATTTATTTATTTAATTTTTATTTTTATTTATTGATTTTATTTTAATTTTTAATGATTTTTTTAACACACACACACATAAGATTTGATTACGTTATGCTTTAATTACTTGTTTGATGAAATGTATGGGGTTGATTGTTCTTAGTAGTTTGTATGATGCTTTGGCAATATCGTTACACATTCATGCCAATAAAGCTAATTTGAATTGAACTGAGAGCGTTCCAGAGGGATGGTGCAGCGACTGAAAAGCGAGGTCGGTAGCTTGGTCCTGATGGTTTTCTCCCGTAGAGAGGTAGGCAGGGCTCAGTCTGTTTAAAGCTTTGCAGGTGGTGAGTAGAAGTTTAAAGTAGATCCTGTATTTAACTGCGAGCGAGTGGAGGTTGTGAAGCAGGGGGGTGATGTGCCAACGGGAGGAAGTGAGCGTACCGGCAGCAGAGTTCTGGACGTATCGAAGTTCATTGGTGATTTTTATCAGGTGAACCTGTAGAGCATGCTGGTGAGTAGTCGAGTCTGGAAGAGATGAGGGCATGGATGAGTATTTCTGCTGCAGTAAAGGACAAGGAGGGCTGGAGGCGGGAGGATGCAGTTTTTTGTGGCCTGGTTTAGGTCGGTCAACAACAAGAGGGTCAAAGATGACTGATGATTATATGCTGCACAGATTGTAAAATCTTTTCTAGCTCCATAAGTAATCCTGACTTGGCTACTGTCTGAGACTCTTTACCTGTCCTCACACACAACAGGTGTGTCCTGAAGCTTTTTGTTATGGTTCTTGTTCAATTATCAGTCAAATACGACTCAGGTCTTCTTCTTAGACACTAAAGTCTTCATCATACTACTATAAAACACATGCACAGGAAACAGCTGGAGACACGTTGAGGTGAAAAGCCACTGCAGTTGAACTTGAAGCTTGAAACTGGAACAATGCCTCTGTTCTGTTTTTCACTCTCACTTTTCGAAAGCAACCGTGACAACACAAACCGACTTCCTGTGTGTCTCTGTGTCTCAGTGGTTTGGACAGCTCGTCTTGTTTCCAGGTGGTCTCTCTGTTGAAAGCTCTGGCTCAGGGGGGACGGACCGTCATCTGCACCATCCACCAGCCCAGCGCCAAACTGTTCGAGCTGTTCGACAAGGTGATCACACTGCACTACATTACCCAGCAGCACCAGAGGGACAAACTCACGATACGGCGGAGCTAACAGCCGTGCGGAGCTAGCTAGCTAGCTTAGCTAGGTGCAGCTGTAACTCAGGTTAACTGTCATTTTAACAGGCTGATAAGTTTGTCCAGAGAACAACAGTCTGAAAACTAAATGTTCTCACCAGAGAAAGTGAACAGCCGACTCCTAATAAGCTTTTTCAACGGCGCTGGTTAAATTTACACAGCGCCGAGGGTACGAGTCGGCTCTAGCCTGAGTGACAGGTCCCCATGGTAACGACTTGTCAATCATAGATAATCCCGCCCTGAAACATTCTCTGCTTTGTGGTCTATTTTAAAATAAATGGGACCATAATTTACTAAATGAACATCATGCTGTGTTGAAGAAGACTTGAAACTAGCGACTGAGACCATAAACTCATCAGGAAAGTGTTTACTGGGGTAATTATTCAGCTGAGAAGGAGAAACATTTTCCCATTATTTCTAATGGAGCCGGACTTCTTTTTGCAACCAGAAGAGTCGCCCCCTGCTGGATTTTCAACAGAATGCAGCTTTTAACCAAGTGGGTTTGTTGCATAAACCTAACCAAACTACTACCGTTTCACAATTTCAACCACGTGTTAAATGTCGTGTGACTTACGTAAAGTCTTAAGGTCCGGTACACCTGTCACTGGATTGGTACTTTCCAGTGGTTACATATGTCATTTTTGGAGGCTTTTACAAACAATCTATTTTGTCGTACATGAAGTAGATAATACTTGTGTACTTCCAGTGCTGATACTTAACTCCTCTTCACCCTTTATCAGTTTGGTGGTATTGAATCTTTACTCGCTGTATTTGTGTGTTTCAGTTGTATGTGCTGAGTCAGGGTCAGTGTATCTACAGAGGGAAAGTCTCCAGTCTGGTTCCCTACCTGAGAGACCTCAGACTCAACTGCCCCACCTACCACAACCCTGCAGACTTCGGTAAGAACCTGATGTCCACGTGTCCAGGTTTCAGGACTGCTTTGTGTCTGTAGTAT
>JALXJV020000422.1:0-10500 GCA_024633595.2 Lepomis macrochirus
GTCCACTTGACCATACTCAACAGCCCTGTGTCTGCTGTGGAATCCTTCAGGTTTCTGGCTTCCACTATATCCCAGGACCTAAAGTGGGAGGCCAACACTGACACCACCATAAAGAAGGCCCAGCAGAGGATGTACCTCATGCACCAGCTCAGGAAGCTCAACCTGCCTAACGAGCTGCTGATCCACTTCTACACAGCCATAATCCAGTCTGTCCTCTGCCCCTCCATCACTGTCTGGTTTGGATCTGCCACCAAAAAGGACAGGGACAGACTGCAATGGACAGTCAGGACTGCAGAAAAGATCATCGGGGCCAACCTGCCCTCGGTTCACCATTCTCTGTCAGTGCTGTTCATATTTTGTCATATTGTATAGACTGTATACCAATACACCTCCCTCAAGTCATAACTCCTGCACAACACTTCACACTGTGTACATGTGTACACGTATGCATGTATGTGTAACGGAAGCCTGCGAGGCAGTGCAGTGAGTAAACCTCACTCCCCGACACCTTAAGAGACGCACTGGCGACGACACTAGTGCCCATGGGTTTTAGCCTCCTCGTCAGCGTGTCCGCCTCCCGTACCCGAGGTCGCCGGTTCGAGTCAGGACCGTGCAGTACGTACTCGGGGTGAGCCGGTTACATATGCATGTATGTGTATGTGTACCTGTATGTCACATCCACCTCCAACATGAATGCAATAATGAGAATAATAGTTTTACTCTTGCATCCTTTGCATTCTGCTCACTACACTATTTGTCCAAATGTAGCACATCATGAGCAATGTACAGTCCTGAGTCAAATTCCTTGTATGTGTATACATACCCGGCAAATAAAACTGATTCTGATTTTTTTTTTTGATGATCATCAATGATCATCTATGACAGAAATACATAAATCAATATTGGGGAAAAAAGTGCGAGGACAAGTGCAAGGTAATGAAGGTAATTAAAACTGTTATTATGTTTAATATAATAATATTTTGACTTACGTTGGTCTAATCTTTATTTGGCATATTTCTGTTACTTTATTGCGCAAATGTTTAATATGATTTTAAGACGGGATTCATGACTTACTTTGGTCATATGTTAACTTGTATCCTTTATTATTTGGAACCATGGCAATCATCACAACAATATATGACATGAAAGGACTGAAACCATGAATTAAAAGACAATGGCAATTCTTGTTTCCTGGTGGTTTGTGGCTCCAGTTAGACCCTTATATCCGTAACAAATGGTCCTTCGAACCAGATATTGAGCCACACTCCACACAGTGACCTAAAATGGCTGATTCAAAAACTGTTGGTATAAACCCTATTGATGAACCCACTATTGAAGGCCAGGCTCTTTCTGAGTATATGGATGGATCCCAAGGTGTGAAAGATTCAACTCAGCTCATCATGTCACAATTGTCCACCCCACAATTGTCTCGAACACCACCTAGTTCATCTTCACCTGCTCATCAAACAGCACCTAGCCTGTCACCTTAACTATCATTTCCTACCGCTCATGAAGATAACCAAATCCCTTTGCCATCATCTCCTGGACTCCTCACAAAGCCAATTAGCCATGACCTAGGGGCTAGACCTAAAAGATATAGGCGCCCCCCAGACTACAATGGGATTAATGTGCCACATCAGAAAGCACGATCCCATGACTCACGTAGTCCCCATACCAAGAGGTCTCACTGTACAAAGTGAGCCTTTACTCTCCCTACAATCTCTCAGATTAAAAGGGCGTTCCAGGAGCAGCCAGGTTTTGAATTCGAATGGTAATGAGGAAAAGCAAAGCAGGAATGAACTAGAGGAGCTTAGAAGACAAAGAGAGGAGGAGAAGGAACTTGACAAACAATGCAGGTCCATTGATGAAGAGGCCAGGCCTGCTCAACATAGACAAGCTGATGTCCTCCTTGATAGAGAAAGTGTCAAACAGGCTGACATGATGCGATGCATTCGTATTAAGGAAAAGGAGCTTGAGTCAGCCCAGCTTGTTTCTACCTTTATTAGAAAGAGTCTTTCTGAGGATAATCAACGCTGTTGGGACTTCTGCTCCTACTCCCTCATCTCCCCATGGCAATGCGGCCACCTCTTCCTTTTATGACCTGCCTTCCACTAGAATATTTACTCCTGTTCCCCCACATTTGATATTTCCTGACTCCGAAACTCGTACGACATCCTCAACTTAATTTTCCCAGAGAACTACCCAGGGGCTCCCAATCCCTTTCCTTGCCTCATCTAATACAGCCAAGCATAGCTCCTGTTCAGCTTCACTATTTGCCCTCTGTAGTTACTGCTCATGGTGCACCGCTGTCCATTCCCCATGCATCTGCCCAGGTAACAACCCCCTCCATTTCTATGCATTATATACCTGCACCTCCAGTCTCTTCAGTCTCTTTTCAAACCCTAGTTATACTGCATCCATTCCTCATCCTGTACAGCCCACTCTCACTGGTAGTCTACCACCAATGCATGCCATGCTACAATCTGTCTACTCACAGGTTCCAAACTCCAATGTTACCTTGCACCTAGGAGCTAACAAATTGGCCAGATCCAGTATGCATGACACAAGACCATATTCTACTGCTGTCCTAGCACTTCAAGAGAAGTACGGTCAGCCAAGAATGCTAGTTCAGCGCTAATTGGAATTGGAGCAATACTAAAGTCTCCCATCATTTGCAAAGGTGATTAAGAGGCCTTTGATGATTTTGCCCTTTCTGTCCATGCTCTGGATGAATAAAGAGACAATTAGTGGCAATTTTTGTTTCCTAGTGGCTCCAGTTAGAACCTTATATCCGTAACACTGGGAGTCATCACAAAGTAATTACGCCGACATACACAGTAGTACAAGTGTAGGCTGTAAGTGTTATTTGCAATGTACAAAATATTTATAAAAATACTAAGTCATAAACTCTGTCAGTAGCATCGAGTTTCTACTTTGGATGACTTATAAGACCCAATCAGAGAGCTAAATGTGAGCGTGTGCGACATCATTTCTAAAGTCCTTCGTTTTCACCCGTCCCCACTAAAACATTATCCAGAGTTTTAAAATGAAAAACGGGGTCAGCAGTGTTTTCAAACTTCTCCATTTTAGGTCTTCATTTTTCACTGTTTTAGTCTCGATGGGAGGTGCAAACGTAGCATCAGGAGAGGGTTCCCACCTGCTTCAAGACAGCCACCTTCGTTCCTGTGCCTAAAAAGTCTGCAGTGTCTAGTCTGAACAATTACCACCCTGTGGCTCTCACCCCATTCTTTCTTTCTTTCTTTCGAGTTTATTTAATAGGGACAGATACAAAAACATAGATAAACTTTGACAGTCATCTGATGTGTGTATCATAGCGTTTTAAGCTAAAGCTAATTTGCGACACTTGTCCCTAGTAGGGCTTTTTGATTAAAAAAATACAGTAAGAGCAAAAAAACAAACAAACAAAAAGAACAACAACAACAAATAACAAAACATAAACAAATGCAGTACAATGGAAGAAAATAAGAAAGGATAAAAACTATACAGACTGGGCAACGTGTTAAGACTAAATATGAGAGCAATATTGTTCCTGAATTAACCACGACTTAGTGTTTTTTTTAAAGGAGGCTAATGTCGTGATACATTTCAAGTGATCTGGCAAAGAATTCCATAATTTTGCCCCTTTTACCGAAAAAGAAGCCTGAGCAAATGATGTTCTTCGAAAGGGATACTAGAGTTGCCTTTGGCGTTGATCGAGTGATAGATCTGGTACTTTGCTGTCTTGTTATTGTTTTGCAAAGCGGTGGTGGAGCAGCGTCATTTAAGCATTTGAAGACCAATTTAACCAGATGAAGAGAGATAAAATTAGCAAAACTTAAAATCTTATATTTACTTTGAATTTGACAGTGATGATACCTTATTCTCTTCCTGTCCAAAATTTTCAAGGCACGGTTATAAAGACACTCTATGGTTTTGAGTGATGACTGATGAGCTTGGGACCATATGGTTAAGCCATAGAATTTAAAAAAATAAAAGCACAATCAAGAGTCAAGCAGTTTCTTATCATCATAAAACAGCTCAAGTTGGCCTTAATGGTTTTACAGATTTTTTTAATATGACTTTTAAAATTCAACTGATAGTCTACAATTATTCCGAGATACTTCACTTCAGGTACTTGTTCAATAAGTTCCCCATTAATTGTTACATTCAAAAGTTGTGTTGGGGGTAGTTTTTTAATGGAAAAGCAGACAGAATTAGTTTTTTTGATATTTAGAGTTAAACAAGATGAGGCCAGCCAAGATGATATCTTTTCTAAGTTAGCATTTAGTTTGTCAGCCACAGCAGTACAGGCATTGTCAGATGCATACACCACTGTGTCATCTGCATACATCTGTAGACTTATATCTGGACATACTACATCTGGCAAATCATTGATGTAGAGACTGAAGAGTATAGGTCCCAAGACCGTGCCCTGGGGAATCCCTGACTTGATTTTGAGAAAAGCGGATCTCACATTATTAATCACAACACACTGTTCACAACCTTTTAAATCTGACTCAAACCAGGACAATGACTGTTTGGATAAATTGAACTTAGCTAGTTTTGAAATTAAAATCTTGTGATTTACTGTGTCAAGTGCCTTTCTTAAATCTAGAAATACTGCACCAACTACATTTCCCTTGTCAAGTAAATGTGTGATATTTTTAATTAATAAACAAGTAGCGGATTCTGTGGAATAGTTGTATCTGAATCCAAATTGCAGAGGACTCAGATACTGGTTTGTCTCAAGATAGCATATGAGTTGTTCTGAGACAATTTTCTCTAAGACTTTAGATAAAACTGGTAGAAGACTGATAGGTCTGTAATTACAAGGCATTTTGTCATCTCCTGACTTATAAATCGGTATTGTTAGAGCATTTTTCCACCCGTCTGGGAATTGCCCGGATTTAATGGAAATATTAACAAGATGAGTGAGAGGCTGGACCAGAATGCTACTATATTTTTTAAGAAAAGCTGTATCTAAATTAAAAATATCTTTTGAAAAGGTGGTGTTTAGGTCCTGTATAGCTTTCAAAACAACTGTCTAACCAACCTCCCTAAGCTGAAATGAATTATCTTGATCTTCAGGCAGGTCTACTGTTGTTAAGCCAATATCATTCCGGCATGGAAAGCTTGAAGTAAGGTTGTTAACAGACTGTATAAAAAATTGTTGAATTCATTAGCAACTTGTGCACTGTCAGTGATAATGTGTTCATCGATTTTAAGTTCATATTTGTTTTGGGGGGCGTTACCCTTTGGATTCAATACCCTGTTCAATGTGTCTGCTTCCAAATTAATTTGTCATTCCCTTTAGCCTCTGATAGAGCTTGAACATAGTAATTTGATTTGGACATTCTGAGTTCTTTGACAACTTGGTTACACAAGCCTTTGAATAATTTAAAATCAGTGTCCCTACGGGTCTTGATAAAAGTTTTCAGGGCAAGATCTCTCCTTTTCATCAGTTTTCTAATATTATCGTTCATCCATGGCAGCTGAAATTTTCTCTGCGATTTTTTTAAGCTTTTAGTGTATTTATCAACAATACTCTCAATAGTTGACATAAGCTTATTACAGTAGTCGTTTACTTGATCATATTGTTGGAGCTCATCCCAGTTAACACCCTTTAACTCATTCTCGAATTCAGTCAGCTTTTTACGAGGGATTACAAGTTTAAATGAATTCTGATTTGAATTAAAAAACCTAGTCATTCTTTTCTTTGTCAGTTTTCTTGCAATTAAAATCATATTGTGGTCAGATAGACCAGTGACTAAGTTATATGTTTTTATAATTCTGTCAGGTTTGTTCGCAAAAATTAAGTCTATTAGTGTTTGAGTATGTCTGGTGATACGTGTAGGGGCTTCGATCATTTGAATAAAATCATGTTTGGATGCAAGATTCTTCAATTTTTTCCTATAGTGTTTGTCTAGCCAATTTATATTAAAATCTCTGAAAACAAGCTCCTCGTTCTTGTGCTTAAAGTTCTTAAACAGCGCATCCAAATTTTCGCAGAGCTTTGCAGTGCACGCCGAGGGAAGATTATATACGGCTAAAATGTAAAATTGCATACTTTGCGATAATATTACATTAATACATAAACATTCAGTAGACATGTCAACGATTGAAGTGCCTGAGAAACTGGTTCTTCAGCACATAAAGAACAACATCCGTGTGACCACAGAGGATGCCATCTCCGCTGCCCTCCACTCAGCCCTCACACACCTTGAGAAAAACAACACCTACATCAGAACGCTGTTTGTGGATTTCAGCTCAGCATTCAACACAATCTCCCCATGAACCTGATCAGCAAACTCAGCACTCTGGGTTTAAATACGACACTCTGCAACTGGATACTGGACTTCCTCACAAAAAGACCCCAGTCAGTTCGGATTGGCGGAAACACCTCCTCCACTCTAGTGCTCAACACCAGAGCACCCCAGGGCTGTGTGCTCAGCCCCCTACTGTTCACTCAGTACACCCGCGACTGCATCCCCCAACATGGAGAGAACTCTTTTGTAAAGTTTGCGGACGACACCACCATCATCGGACGAATTTCAAACAACAATGAGACTTCATATCAGGAGGAAATTGATAATCTTGCAGAGTGGTGCTCAGAGAACAACCTGCTGCTCAACTTCAGCAAAACTAAGGAGCTGATCATTGATTTCAGGAAAAAGTAGATGAAGACACACTCCTGTCTACCTGCCTAACGAGCTGCTGATCCACTTCTACACAGCCATCATCCAGTCTCCTGTCTAAATCAGTGGAGCTGAGGTGAGCTTAAGAAGATCATTAGTACCCATCTCCTGATATCGGTGAGGTGCTTACGCAGAGCCCAGAGGATACTAAAGGACTGTACCCATTGAGCCTCAGCCTGTTCACCCTGCTGCCTTCTGGGAAGAGATATAGAAGTTTCTGCTGCCACACCACCAGACTGCAGAGCAGCTTTTTCCCCCAAGCTATCAGACTTTTAAACTCAAATTCATCCTCAGCACTGTTCCAGTAAATATTGTTTATTTATGTTTACCATTTTTAAAATTGCTTCTATATTAATGTATATTGTCTGCTATGTAGCACCTACCTACCTACAGCTACCTGCATCCTGACCCGGTGTCCTCACATTAAAAGCAGAATTGTGGCTTTTCCAACAACAGAGAAAATAGACCTGTGCGACATTTCTAAGTAAGGGTATTGAGCCTATTGACAATAAGGCAGAACAAATTTGATTTAATAAAAAGGTATTTCATTGAAAAGGTACATATAGTTCTTTAAGAGGATAAGCGTTTTTCATGTAAATGTGCCCGGTGGAGTTCAATTTAACTTTAGTTCATATTTAATTTAAATTATTTTGTTAACAAACAAAAGTCATGTTCCTGCTCAGTGTTACTGTAACAAATTTACTCCCCTTTAAAACATTTAAAAACTGTGCTTGTTTGCTATCTTGCAGTCGTCTTCTTTGTCTTTATGGAAACTATGTTTCTTGGAGTACTGCCTCAACCAACTGTGGTTCAGTGGAAAAGTGTGAATTCTGTGGTTTTTCTTTCCAAGATAACATCAGACGTTTTGAAGTAAAGAAGTCAGTAGCACAACTATTTGACTACTTTGTGTTTAAGACACGGCTTTTAATGTTACTCACTTATGAGTGACATTTACAGTGATGTATTGATGCTGAATGTATTTCCTTCATTTATTTTCTGTTATTGGGGGATAACAGTGGGAGTGTACCTGCAGGCTCTTGTGCTTCTGTGTTCAGTGTAGACATGGTCTGACTTTTCCTCTACGCTCCCTGTGCTTTACAACCTAGAGGAAAAAATAGACATTATCTCTTTAGTTTTACAGAAACAAACTATCAGTCAAGTCAGATCAGTCAAAACACTGCAGATAAATGATCCTTTGTCTGTCATTGACTGGAGACAATGATGTGCAATCTCAGTGTAAAACACTTCACTAAATGTCGGTAAGCTTTTGAAACACATTTGGATGAAAATTCAGTTCAAAACAGTCAAATGGTTCGAAAGCTTACCTGACATCTGGCAGCAGGAAACTCTGAGGCTGTTAGCAGCAGCTACGGTCTTTATACTGCACGTAGAAAAAGAAACATAAACCATTTGATCCATCAGACAAACAGTTTGTTATAATTTATTTTGTTCTTTCCCTTCTGAGATTGTTCAAGGACAAATGTTTGTAGTTAGTAAGTTATCAATAGTCTGGAGTAGTGGAGTAGTTTTTGATACAGCAGCTTTTAATGTCCAGAAGAAAGCTAACAATGAGTGACATTTACAGAGATGTAATATTTGTGCTGAACGACAGCTGTGCAGAGTGGGCCCAGTTAAATTTTTTTGTCATGGGGCACAAAATTCCTGGCTGCACCCCTGACGCCACACAAACTGGTCTGCATGGCTGTCTTCTAAAGATGATGCACAACAAAGCCCGCAAACAGTTTGCTGAAGACAAGCAGACTAAGGACATGGATTACTGAAACCATGTCCTATGATCTGATGAGACCAAGACAAACAAATTTACACTTTTATACAATCTGTACAGTCACTACTTTACATTGTAGCAAAGTGTCATTTCTTCAGTGTTTTCACATGAAAAGATATAATCAAATATTTATAAAAATGTGAGGGGTGTACTCACTTTAGGGATGTACTGTACATACACACATATATCATAGTATACTGTATATTTTTCCATCACAGTATATATACACTTATGTGCATAGTTGTCTACAACCTGTTCTTATTATGCATCTACATACTACAGCCTGTTTACATTACAGTTTATACATCTTATTATTAATAGCCTGGCTACCAATGTGGTCATCTGTCTACCATAGTATCATATTTTATATTATATTATCTAACTGCTGAACTATTTTATGTCTCAGATTGTAATAAGATTTTGTGCCACTTGTGTGTTTTGTAAACATATTTTTGTTATAGACATCTGTAAGAGGAATGTTGGAGGGAGCCTGAGATCAAATAATTTTATTACCTCTGCTTTACTGTAATTTTTGTGCAAATGACAATAAAGAACTTGAACTATTAACTTATTTATTATTAATTCAAAATGGCTGTGACTATTATTGATAAAAATGATGCACAAGTGATGGCAGGTATGAGTCTTTTGTAATGATGAAGCATTACTGTATTTGATGTAACCCATGTGGTTTAGTGTTGGCCTCTGTTTCTCAGAAAGCATTGGCACATTTCCTGTTCACTTTCTTAATCTGACAGGAAGCCTTCTCTGTCAGCTAGATGGGTCTGGTTTCATGTGTGTTATTATAAAACAGTGACACCTTTCCTGCAATATCCTGACAAAACACTGCATTTAACTAAAGTCAACTATATTGAGATATATTTACAAACCAGTTGAATCTTTTGCTTTCCATGATAACAGCAGCTATTCTGTCTTAGAGAAGTTAGTAGCACAACTGTTTGACCATGTTTAAGACAAGGCTTTAAAATCTTACTCACTTATAATGAGTGACATTTACAGTGATGTATCAATGCTGAATGCCTTTCATTTATTTCTATTCTATCATTATTCTAAGTGGGAGTGTACCTGCAGGCTCTTGTCCTTCTGTGTTCAGTGTAGACAAGGTCTGACTTTTCCTTTAACTCCCCTGTGCTTTAAAGCCTAGAGGAGAAAATAGATATTATCTCTTTAGTTTTACAGAACCAAACAGCGATTTTTATCAGTTGCAGTCACATCAGTCAAAACAAGTATCTTTAGTCTGTCATAAATTGGAGACAATTATGTGCAATCTCAGTGTAAAACACTTATATTTGGATGAAAATTCAGACCAAGCACAAAACAGTAAAATGGTTGCAGCAAAGCTTACCTGACATCTGGCAGCAGGAAACTCTGAGTCTGAGTCTGTAGCAGCTGCGGTCTTTATACTGCACGTAGAAACAGAAACAGAAAGCATCTGATCCATCAGAACAGTTTGTTAAAATGTATTTTGTTCTTTTTCTTCTGAGATTGTTCAAGGACAAATGTTTCAAGTTACTATTTCATCAGTAGTCTGGTACAAACACCAAATTCTCCCAGCTCTTCCAAGCATCAAAGTATGATTATTGTCACGATCCTGTCCTGAGCTTATCTGTGTTTCATTATTTTGGCCATGCTTTCTCTGTGTTTTTATTTTGTTTACTCTGTGTCTGGGTTTCAGTCCTGTCTGTCTGTGTGTCTTGTTGGGGAGTCTGTGTTTTTGTTCCATGTCCTTGCCCCTATCACTGTTTTATAGTTGGTCAGTGTTTGTCAGTTTACATGGGTTTCTGTTGTTGTCTGTAGTTAGATCCTTGTCTGGTATTTTGTTACATGTGTTCTGTCTGTGTTGGTTATTTATTCTGCCCCATGTCTGCCTGTCAAGTGTTCCGTCTGTTCCCTCACACTGCCTGCCTGCCTCTCTGTTGCCCCCTGTTGTCTCTGCCTGCCTCGTTACTGTGATCCCTGTCACCTGTGTTGCTCCCGCCCTTGGTCTGCTCGTTAGTCCCA
>JALXJV020000423.1:0-10492 GCA_024633595.2 Lepomis macrochirus
CAAGCCTATCCACAAGCCTTGGGGCACCCCTGTGGAGACAACTTTGTAGGAACGCTCCAAGAGGTAGGATTCGAAACACAGCAGTGCTTTGCCTGAGAGTGCAGATAGCAGGATTCTGTAATTGACTTGGTCAGAGGCATCTGATAGGTCAAGAAGGATAAGAACCAAGGATTGTTCTGCAGCTTTAACTGACCTACTTTTAACTACTACTATACTTTCCTTAAGTAACATTTTCAATGCAGTACTTTTACTTGTAACAGAGTATTTTTACTTTACAGTGTGGTATTAGAACATTTACTAAAGTAAAGGACCTGAATACTTGATCCACCACTGCCAATATGTGGAGGCATGCTTTGTTTCGCTGTTTTAGCAGCTGTACTTTTAGGCTAAATTATCAAATGTTAGCGTGCTAACACGCCAAACTAAGATGGTGAACATGGTCCTAAACAACAGCATGTTAGCTTTGCTCATGTAAGCATGCTGTACAAAGTAATACATTCGACTTACTCCTTCCTAACACAAAATATCTGCATCTTTCTGTATTTATACATTCAAAATCAAAAAGTATGTGTAGTAAAGCAGTATTGTTGTGTAGAATCCTTTCAGAATAAAGAAGAGTATTTTAATATGAGACAGCAGCCTGAAAGTATTAAACTGTTGCTGAAGCAGGTTGTGTGATGACTTTAGAGACGCTGTCATCTTTGGTTTTGTGCTTTCATACACCACACAGCAGTGTTGTTGAACAGTGAGGATCTGCTATCATCAGAGACCTGCTTAACGACTCAACAGTTTTTCCTCCTGCTCCCAGTCTTTATGGAAAGCAAAGCTAAGAGTCTTCTGGCTGTAGCTATGTAGTTATGACAGAGATGAGAGTGGTATAATTCTCATCTAATCTCATCTGTCTCTTTTGGCAGGAAAGCAAATAAACATATTTCCCAGGACGTAGCTGGCACAAAATCTCACAGTAATGAATACATTTATGTGTGTCTTCATTGTTTCTGTGAGAAATGTCTTTTACCAACCCCTTTTTCACCACACTGTGCCAGCTGAAGATGCCTTGGCCTGCAGGTATTTCTCAAACAGATACCAGACATTTTTCATTACCAACATTCAGCTTGGCACCAAAACGTGCTGATACAAAACACTTCATACATATCATGGGGTCAACATTTGTCTACCAACAGCAACACTTTGTTTGTACAGCAAACAAGTTCAAAATTTCTAACTATGTGACTGGCAGGATTTGGTCTGCCTTGGGATGATCGTTCAAATCGGATGTTTCACAGAAATGGGGCGGCACGGTGGTGCAGTGGTTCACACTGTAGTCTCACCGCTAGAAGGTTGTTGGTTTTGGAGTTAAGAGTTTGCATGTTCTCTCCAGGTGCTCCGGCTTCCTCCCACGTCCAAAGACAGGCCTACTAGGTTAATTGGTGACTCTAAATTGTCCATAGGTGTGCGTAAGAGTGGTTGGCTAGAGTGGTGTAATTCTTCTCATCTAATTTCATCTGTCTCTTTTGGCAGGAAAGCAAATACATATTTCTAATTACGTAGCTGGCGCAAAATCTCACAGTAATGAATACATTTATGTTTGTCTTCATTGTTTCTGTGAGAAATGTCTTTGACCAACCCCTTTTTCACCACACTGTGCCAGCTGAAGATGGCCTGGCCTGCAGGTATTTCTCAAACAGATACCAGACATTTTTCATTACCAACATTCAGCTTGGCACCAAAACGTGCTGATACAAAACACTTCATACATATCTCTGGGTCAACATTTGTCTACCAACAGCAACACTTCATTCACTCATTAGACAATGGCCCAAAGCACACAAACAACAGATAGCATTACAATATTTATTACTCTTGTCTTTAAACATATATTTTATTTATTTATTTAGCCTAAGCAAAGATTCCATTACAACGAAATAAGGTCACCTCTTCATGGCATTGATTGTGTTGTCTTAAAGGTCAGTAAAGGTCTCTGAGATGAATCATAAAAACCACAGTGTGCTTTAACAACCTTTTTGAGCATTTCGAAGTTAGAAGTGCACATGGAATTACATGAATTCCAGTAAAGCAACAAAAAACTACACATACTTGCTGCTGTTATAGAGATACAACAGTGCTGGTCAACCAGCTTTCATTGAGTCCAAGGGGGACATCTGATCATGTGGCTGGTGGTCATAAACTTTCCACCTCCATGTGGAAAAGATTTCCTCTTTGGGGTTGAGAAGTGGAGAGGAGGATGTAAGGAAATGTGATACCATCCTGTGATGGGCTGTGAACCGCTCTGTGACTGGAAGAGATGTTGAAACGCCACATCGTCCCCCACAATTACAAAATGTCCTGCGTTCTGCCTCACCTGTCCCTTTTCTTCACCAGGCACAAGTCTTTCATAGAAGTCATCAAGAAATGAAAACAGACTGTGTCCCAAGTAGAAGTTTATGCATTTTTATTTAGTACGTAAAATTGACAGTTTGACAATAGCATATAAACATGCAAAACAGAGTGTAAATACCAAGAGATTTGGTGGTGGTTGAGTATGAGTGAGAAAACTGTTGAATGGATTATAAAGGTTGTGGTGATTGACACTTAATTAAGTTATGAGGCTGCAGCCTGGAGGCAGCAAGCAGTTGAAACAGGCTGTTTGATCACATTAGAAAGGTGTGATGGGTGCGTCTTTTTGATGGTCCTCCTTTACACCCTGCAGCGTGACCGCTCCTCCATTACATGGAAGGTTTTGGAAGACTCTCAGAACAAGGTAACTGCTTCCTCCTACATGAACCTGCAGAGGAGAGATTGAACATCTAAATACAGATATTCATCTTGATCTTGTGTTGTTGAGCCGTGAGGACTTTCTACCATCTGGGATCTGTTTAATGACTCAACTTGATGTCATAATTAATTCAGTCCATATAAACACATCTGAGGCTTTCTTACTTCTCTTTAAGAAAAATAATAACACAATAAGAATTACCTTAATGAGATAGTTTTTTCCAGCCACGATCTGACTCCTGTATTTAACTGCTTTGAATTCCTGATACTTCTTGTTTGTTTTTCCCTCTGCTTGGGACTTCACCTGTGTATCAATGAAATAAAACGCGATGTAAATGCAGACAACAATCTTGTATGTTGAGGTCGTGAAGAATGAAGTTAGGCTGAAGCTCACCTGATCACAAATCTTCTGAATGTCCCCTGTGGCATTCTGTGTCTCACCAAATCCTCCAATTGTGGCAGCCATTGTCTGTTGAAGTAAACAGAGAAGTAAACTGTCTGTCTCAAGTGTTGCAACTGTTTATCAACTGCAGAGTATCCACGCCTGATGACACCTCCATGGTGGGTGGAGCTATAGATGTAGACAACCCTCACATGATTGTTGTTGTTTTTGTTGCTCTTGTATGATTTCAGTGATTGGTAGTACCTGCATTTCGAGTATGAGAACCTGTTGAATCTCTGAAGTAGGTCCTAGTAGGTCCACTAGGTCCTTTCAGGTCACCCCTCCACACCCTTTGCTACTGCAGAAATATGTCAGTATATATAAGGAGTCATCCTTCATATGCTTTGTTAGAATTACTCAACTAGCCTATTAGCAAGGGGTTTTTGTTCAGTGCAGTTGAAACATCTGAAGTTTTGTTTTTTGCAAGGAAAGTCCACCATTGCTGTGGTGGTATGATTCACACAGGCTTGTCTGCAGCCGTGTTATATATTATATATGTATTATATGTTTTTTCTCTTCTCCTTATGGACAAATGGACCATATGAACAGTGAGGCAAAAGCTGGTATGTTCTTGCAGTGATTATAGAACTCAGGGTTTATGTTCAGTTCTGTTACCTTACTATTATGCCTGTGTAACGTCACAGTTAGTCACTTAGGTTTGTCAACATTTTAATTGATTCGCAGCAGAGTCGCAGTCTAACACACTTCTCTGCCCTTCTAATTCAGCAGTTACCCACCCAAAACCCTACGTAGAGTTGCAGTTTAACACACTTCTCTGCTCCTCCTCCAGGAGTTACTTAGTGAAAACCCTATAGTGACGGTGTCTGTCCCCCGACCATTGAAATAATTTAAATCAAAGGTAAACAGAAGAGGAGCTGTGCATAAAAACCTCATAAAAATTAAAACCACAAGAGCAATAGTGCAAACGAATAGGAGAGTAAAATGTGAACATCACATCTCTCTCTTCTAAAGGTGTACTAGTAAATGAACTAATATCAGATTATGAAATTGATTTATTCTGTCTACTGACACCTGGCTGGGTGATGGAGAATATGTAAGCCTAAATGAATCCACCCCTCCCAGTCATATGAATACTCACATTCCTCGAAGCACAGGCCGAGGAGGTGGAGTTGCAGCTATCTTTGACTTTAGCCTAGTAATCAGCTCTAAACCTAAACTAAATTATAGCTCATTTGAAAGCCTTGCTCTGAGTCTTTCACACCCAAGCTGGAAATCACTGCAACCAATTCTATTTGTTATAGTTTACCGAGCACCTGGTCCATAATCTGAATTCTTATCTGAATTTGCAGAGTTTTTGTCAACTTTAGTCCTTAAAACGGACAAAGTTATTAGCCTATTGTAGGGGATTTTAATATTCATGTGGATGTTGGGAATGACAGTTTTAGTACTGCGTTTATCTCTCTATTAGATTCAATTGGCTTCTCTCAGAGTGTTCATGAACCGACTCACTGTTTTAACCACACCCTCGACCTTGTTCTGGTATATGGTATTGAAATTGAACATTTAATAGTGTTCCCACAGAATCCCACAGATTCACAGACAGTGGTCAGATAAAGAGATCTGACCACTGTTTGATAACTTTTGAGCTTGTATTGCTGAACTATCCTCCATTGGGCAAAAATTTCTATACAAGATGTCTGTCTGATAGTGCTATAGCTAAATTTAAGGATGCGATCCCATCGGCTCTAAATTCACTATCAGGTATCAAATTAACAGAGGGACTCTTACTGCA
This sequence comes from Lepomis macrochirus, assembly GCA_024633595.2. Taxonomy (NCBI): domain Eukaryota; kingdom Metazoa; phylum Chordata; class Actinopteri; order Centrarchiformes; family Centrarchidae; genus Lepomis; species Lepomis macrochirus. The sequence goes on from JALXJV020000423.1 coordinate 4,971, forward strand.
ATTTCAGTCCCTCCCAAGTCGATCATCTTGTTGATAGTGCTGCAGGCTCGCTGTGAACAACACTCGACTCTGTAGCCCCTCTACAAAAGAAAATACTAAAACAAAGATGGTTAGCTCCATGGTATAATACTGAAACTCGCAAATTAAAGCAAATATCGCAGAAACTCGAGAGGAATTGGCATTCCACCAAACTGGAAAATTCTCGTTTAATTTGGCAAGATAGTCTTAAAACTTATAGGAAGGCCCTCCGTAATGCCAAAGTAGCGTACTACTTGTCATTAATAGAGGAAAATAGTAACAACCCCAGGTTTCTTTTCAGCACTGTAGCCAGGCTGACAGAGAGTCACAGCTCTATTGAGCAAAGTATTCCCATAGCTCTCAGTAGTTACGACACCATGAGCTTCTTTAATGATAAAATTCTAGCTATTAGAAATAAAATCCACCAAGACCTGCCCTCAACTGGCACCGACTTAACTCTATACTCAGGAACTTTAGAAACAGCTCCAAAGTTCATCAGAGCCCATGAACACCTGCAGTTTGTTGTCATCAGTCAGTTGAAGACGGCAGGGGTTGTCAGTGTCACCATTGACATGTGTGTTTGTGCTCCACTTGGGTTTGTTCTCCTTGTTGTACATGACCAGGTTGCAGTCACCCTGCATGCACAGACGTAAAACATCTACTCCGTCAGTGTCTGAAGCCCACATAGGCTTCCAACCATAGATGACAAAGTTACCATCATCCTTCAGGAACAAACAGACACATTTGACTGTTATCAAAAATGTTTCCCCAAAATAAAAGGTGAAATAATAAGGCTTCTTGAATGCAGCTTTACTCACCTGGAAGACAGCCTTCCACTGCTTGTTGTTGGTCCTTTGCGGAGCTCACTGTTTTTGGACAAGTAATTCTTGCTCATGATTCTGAAACAAACATGCAAACAAAAAGCTATGATGTTTTATCTGGCCAGAGGTGGAAAGAGTACTAAAATATTGTGCTTAAGTAAAAGTACTGTTACATGGATGAATTTTTACTCAAGTACCAGCTCACTCATTTTCTCAGAGTAAAAGTTACTTAGTTACTTTTTAATCTCCTAAAATAACTTAATTATACTGATTTAATATCTTATTTATAGGCCTTCTTATTATACTAATTAAATCTTTTGCAATTTGAAGAGGGAATAAAGCTAGATATTAGTTAGTTTGACAGATCCTTTGCTAAACCAATGGCGCAAAACAATATAAGAGAACTGCTCAGTGACAGACTTGAGCATGCGCGAAGACTAGGCATGCCGGATAACGCCAGTCTCCGACAAATTTGACGAAAACTGTGGTAATGACAAATGATTTTCTGATAGCATGAAATTTGTTTAAATCCTGAGGTCTGTCAGATGCTATGCCCCCAAAGAAGAGAAAAGCACAAACAAAGCACGGAGAAGTGGACCTTGCTCAGCAGGTGATCATTACAGACATGGCAGCTATAAAGACGCTAACATGGAAGAATTAACCTCTCTGATTCGCAGGATAATGCGAGAAGAACTCGATGAGGTGATTAATAGACTACAACCGTAGTTTAATGCTGTTAAGGAGCAGGTGCTTGGTTGTGCTACTAAAATTGGTGAAATAGAGGCTTCGCTGTGTAGCTTCAATAGCCGCATAACCAAACTGGAGGGCGTAAATGAAAGTTTATGTAAAGATAATGATGAACTTAAGGAGAAAACTGAGCGCTTGGAGAGTTACAATCGTAAATATAATGTCCGTGTTATGGGCCTGACCTCTGATGTCGAGAAGGGAAATCCTACAAGGTATATGTCTCAACTACTAAAAGAGTTGTTCAGTGATAAGCTCCACTTTGAGCCAGTGGTGGAGGTGGCGCATCGTGTTGGATTGAAGAGTAAATTTGGGCAACAGGTGATGATAGTAAGATTGCACAGGCTGGTGATGAGAGATGAGATTGTGCGGATTGCGAAATAAGAAAGGGTACTAGAGGCTCGAGGAATGAATCTTCGCTTCTTTCCAGATACCTCGACGGAGATGGCTAAAATACGAGCGAGTTTTCGGGACGTGAGGAAGAAACTATGGAGTGCGGGAGTTAAGCATGGCATACTTCACCCTGTCACCTTGATTCTGACTTTCAAAGGAGAGACGAAGAAGTTTTCCAACCATCTTGCTGCAGAGACATATCTAAAGAAGGTCATAGAGCCTGAGTTGGAAAAACAACATAAGGAAGAGGCTCGATAAGAGGTAGCAGGAAGAATTTTGTGTGACTGTATAACGGAATGTTTCATAATAACTAAATGACTTTAAGTTTGCTTATGTATTTGTTACCGCAGAGTAATGGGAAAATAATTTATGTTTATGTCTGGAGATGGCGTGGCTGCCAATTGGTTTCGTTCATAAATGTTGACAAGGGGGGTGTGCATGAGTGTGGGTGTATGTGTGTGTGTGTGTATGTTTGTATGTTGTTTTGGTTGTTTGTAAGTTTCAATGTGGTTTTGTTTGTATGCTTTTTTGTTGGATGTTATTTATTGTTGTTGTACAGCTCTACTATTGACAGATGTTTAATCAGATTGTATAGATATGATAGAAATGCATACGGTGGTGGGGTTTCAGTTTACGTTCAAAATCAAATACCTGCAAAAATTAGAAATGATTTTAGTTGTGTGGGTGTAGAAGCTTTGTGGCTACAAGTACAGTTACCACATCTTCGGCCTGTTCTAATTGGTGTTTGTTATCGACCACCTAATGTACCCATAGTTTATTTAGATAAGATTTGTACTATGTTAGACAAAGTTTGTGATACAAAATATGAAATATATTTTTTAGGAGATTTGAATATTGATTGGCATTTGAAAAACTGTTCGTTAAAAAATAAGTTGCTTTCATTAGCAGAGATCTGTAACTTATCACAAGTTGTTAAAAAATCAACTAGAGTTTCTTATAGATCTGATGGCACAAAAATAGCTACATGTATTGATCTAATTTTTACAAATGCCACAGACTTATGTTCAAAAGAAATTTCTATGCCGGTAGGCTTTAGTGATCATAATTTAGTTTTAATTAATAGGAAAACTAAGGTTCCTAAATCAGGGCAAAAAATGATTGTTAAAAGGATATTTAAACACTTTAATGAAAATGAATACTGTGAAGAAGTTAGAAATGTTGATTGGTTAAAGATTTTAGTTGAGGATGATCCTAATAGAGCCTTAGAGGCTTTTACTAGTTTAATAATGCCAATCATGGATAAATATGGGCCTTTGAGACGAATTACTGTGAGAACTATTGCTGCTCCTTGGGTAGATTTAGAACTTAAGGACAACATTAAGCTGAGAAATGAATTAAAAACTGAAGCAATTGCATCAGGAAACAGTATCCTGTGGAATAAGTATAGGAAATTAAGAAACTTTGTTACTAAATTAAACAGAACAAAAAAAGAAATTATTATGAAAATAAGATTAAAGAGGCAAAATCTGATAATAAAATTTGGAGTATGCTTAACACAATAATGGGGAGAAAAACTGAAATAGTGCCATCTTTTATTGAAGTTGCCGGATCCTTTTTGACTAAACCCAGTGATATTGCAAATCACTTAAATTCTTATTTCAAGAATAAAGTTTCAACCTTAAGACAAGGTATGAATCTGAAACAAAAAAGTTATTTAAATAATAGAACAATATGTAATAAAATAATGGGAAATAAAACATGCAAATTTGAATTTGTAAGAGTAAGTACTACTACTGTTGAGAATTTATTAAAAGTAATTAAAGAGAAACCATCAGGAGCTGATAACCTTGATGCAAAATTATTGAAATTAGCCGATGTAATTGCTAGGCCTATAAGTTATATAATAAATTTAAGTTTAGAGAAAGGTATTTTTCCTACTAGTTGAAAATAGCTAAATTTATGCCACTTATAAAGAATAATAAAGAACCACTGTCGGGGGAAAATAGTAGACCTATTAGTATTTTATCTATTCTGAGTAAGATTATGGAAAGAATTGTTTTTGAACAAATTAGTATGTATTTTAGTATAAATGATTTAAATTCTGTTTATCAGCATGCATATAGGAGGGAACATTCTACAACAACAGCTTTGGCTCAGATAACTGAGGACTGGATAAAAGATATTTAAAATAAAAAGATTGTTGGAACAGGATTGTTAGATCTGAGTGCTGCTTTTGATGTACTTGATCATGAAATTTTGTTGGAAAAGTTAATTTGTTATGGTTTTGAAAAATCTGCTATTGAATGGATTAAAAGTTATCTTACTAATAGGGAATTTACTGTGACATTTAATGGGAGATATATGTAATTCTGATATACAGACTCTTGATTGTGGTGTGCCACAAGGGAGTTGCCTTGGGCCACTTTTATTTTCTATCTTTACAAATGATCTGCCTTTTGTTTTAGAGAATTCCACCATGGCTCTATATGCAGATGATTCTACAATTTATACGTCTGCGCAAACCCTTGTTGAACTTAATAAAATTTTACAAGTTGAACTGAGACTAATTGAAAATTGGATTAGGGACAATAAAATGGTGATTAATGCAGAGAAAAGTAAATGTATGGTGCTGGGATCCAAGTATTTGTTAAAAGATTTGCTGGTGTTGAGTCTGAGTGTGGGGTGTATTGCAATAGAACAGGTTACGGAGGTAAAGCTACTCGGTGTGACTGTTGACAACTTGTTAAATTGGAATAGTCATATAAATCAAATATTATTGAAAATGGGCAGGAGTCTGGCAGTTGTTAAGCACTGTAAAAAATGTATTCCAAAACGAGTGATGAAACTACTAGTAGAATCATTAGTTCTCACACATTTGTATTATTGTTCAATTATCTGGTGAAGTACAACTGAAATGAATTTAAGGAAATTGCAAGTTGCTCAAAATAAAGCAGCTTGGGTAGTTTTAAGTTGTCCTTTTAGGACTAGTGTTAGAGACATGAATACTAGGTTAGTTTGGCTAAGTGTAAAAAGTAGAATTAATTATTGCATTGTTAACTTTGTTAGCAAAATTATTGTTACAAAAATGCCAGAAATGCTATATAGCAGACTGTCTTTTTTTAGTGCTGTGCATCAATATTCTACTCGTCAGTCAACAGAGAGTCGCTTTATAAGACTTTATTTATTTATATCTGAATAATTGTTATTATTTTATATGTGTTGTTTTTTTTTGATATGGAAGGTTGAAAAGAGGAAAAACATTGTGAAAATTATGAACCCTATAGTAGTATGGCTGTAACTGTGTATTGTGATAATGAATAATGTAGAGCTGTTGTTTTATTGTTTTTTTTACGTTTTATGTTGCTGTATTGTTATGTATGAATGTGTACACTCCTTTTTGTTTTATATAATGTATGGTTTCATGTTATAAGAATATTTTTTGTGTGTTGAAGTCTATAGACCCCAGGAGGAATAGCTACTGCATTTGCAGCAGCTAATGGAGATCTTAATAAACTAAACTAAACTAAACTAATCTCTGAGTTAGAGTCCAAGTCAAGTCTCAAGTCTCTGAGCTAGAGTCCAAGT
>JALXJV020000424.1:0-10482 GCA_024633595.2 Lepomis macrochirus
GGAAGTAGGGTGCTGCATGTGCTGCAGCACCCCTGTTGGAAAATGCAGACATTACAGCACTCTCTGACAGATGCAAAAAATAAATAAGTAAACGTATTAAAACATTTTTTAAATGCTCCTGGTGGACAACGCAGCAACAGTGATTTGGCGATAAGAGTTTTACCAGGCTGTTGACTTGGTGTCAGCGGAGCTGAAGAGACGGTTTGATCAAGAGAGTATGACACTAGCAGTAAGCAGAGAGAGGTCAGCGACGTAACCAGAGAATCTCAATGTAGCACAGTGACAGATGTAGCTCCATCCTCAAACGAGAGCTCTGTTTACTGAGGCTGAAAAACTCATACAATTGTGTCTGTGTTTACCTATATCAGTGGCCTCATCTGAGCGATCATTCTCCAACTTGAGCCGATTAAAAACATGGTTACGTTCCACCATGACACAGAATAGACTCACACACTTGATGAATGTCCTCACAGACATTTTGAACGCTTTGGGCATCCATTCCGTCGTGAGAGACTTTATCTACACAACTCCTGAGCGCCAAGCCACATTCGGAGTAATGTGACAGGAGCACCCTGGTGAAACGTATATTATGAGCTGCCGCTGAGCAGTTTAACATAACATAACATACGCATTAATGTCACACTGATAATTCTGCTGAAAAATGTATTTGGTTATATTACTGTGCAAATTGGGCTTTTGAAGCGGTGAAAATGTGCCTATGTTTGTTCGTGTCGCTGTCAGCCTGTGGACCCGATTTAATGTAGGTTATTTTATGTTCTTATGAGCTGTGTTCTGTGAGTGTGTCCTCACCCTGACAGAGCCAGAAGTTTAAATAACGTAGGCAAATGTATACGTGCTGTTTACATATATTATATTTGCTGTTCAATTCAATTCAATTTTATTTATATAGCGCCAAATCACAACAACAGTTATCTCACAGCGCTTTTCATAAAGAGCAGGTCTAGACCGAACTCTGAAGTTATTTACAGAAGCCCAACAATTCCCACCAAGAGCAGCACTAGGCGACACAGGCAAGGAAAAACTTCCTTTAAGAGGCAGAAACCTCGAGCAGAACCATGGCTCAGGGTGGGGGGGCATCTGCCTCGACCGGCTGGGGGTGAGAGAGAGAGAGAGAGCAGAGGGAGGCAACCTACACAGTATATACACAGAGGTACAGACAGTAAAGGTAATGTTGCTATAGACTGAATGAAAAATGGTGCAGATATTTATAGTAATGTTAATGATAATAATAACAGTAATGATAACAATAGGACTAGTAACAGCAGTTGCAACTGGTCTGTTGTGGATATGTTCTTGTCAGCTGTGCGCGACAACCTTTTGGACCTACTTAACTATGTCTTGGCTATTTGTACGTGTCTGCTGTATGCAACGGAGTCTGGTTACAAGATTGGTATAAATATGTTTGATTCTTATTAGTGTGTGCTTACTTTGTTATTAGACATTATTAAGCGGTGTCCAGCTGACACGCAAAAAAAACACTTCCCACTACAGCACCCCCAACTTAAAACCTTTTCCCACGGCCATGACTACTAGCATCATAGCAACCCAATCAGTCGGAAATAAACGCTGCGCTTTAAAAACGCCCGCTAGCGCTCCCTGCTGGGCGTTTTGAGAAGAGCAGCTGGCGTTTTCAGCTGGCAAAAAACGCTTTGGTGGACACGGGCCCTGAGGAGGACCCATGTGAGCGGTGAACGAGTAGCTCATTCACAGTAGGAGCTGTCACGTGACAGATGAACGACACAAACAGACAGCTGACGGAGCCCATGCAGCTGCCGTGTGACGAGTGAACGTAAGAGTCCTAGAACCTTCGCGCATGCGTGAAAATGAACGAACCGTTCTTTGAACGACACAACACTAAAATTTACAGAACAGACGCGTTAAACTTCTCACCTTGATTTTACACTGTGGACGGCGTGGATATTTGTAGGAGCAACGTGACACTGCCTGTTATCTGGATCCAGCATCCAAACACTAACACGGATGACCAGGTGATCCGACTCCTTGGTCAGCTAAAACATCGTCAGACTAATCACGAAATAAGACATTCAGTGCATCGAGTCAACGTTAGCCAGAAGAATTACATCATTTATTAAGATATGCAGTGTGTTAGCTCGTGTTATTCATTTACTACGGTCGCCATAGTGCACGCTGAAAGCTGCACAGTAACTTACCCTTAGTTAAACTGCCAGACTCTATGTAAAGTAGGAGTGTTTCCACAGTGTGGTATTAGTATTTTTCCTCCAGTAAATGATACCACCACTGGTTCCTCTGTACCGAGCTAGGACTCGCTCACACACACTTCAACAGTTAACTCTAACTTCCTCTACATGTTACAGGAACATTGTTTTTACACTCTCTGCGTGTCAGAAAGTGATTCCAGCCACGTTAACCCTGTTTAAGATCCGCAACTTACCTGAAACAGCTGGAGAAATAATCAGGAGCGTTGTTTCCTCCGCCGTCACCTCCTTCTTCTTCTTCTGATTTAATTAGCGGTCGGCAACTAGCGTTTAGGTGCCATACCGCCACCTGTCGGACTGGAGTGTGGATCAGCTACCAACATGTTTCTGAATACTGTAAGGATGTGATCCAGTTTCATTTATTTCCCAGTATTCTCGCCACATGTTTTACATTTGCTCTTATGTGAATGTTTTACTTTCAGCATAACTTAACAGAAGTTCTATGTTTCCGTCTAACCCTGCACGGGCAGGAACCCAAACAAACCAGACGCTCACTCCCTTATGACACATTTCATATAGAGAATGATGGAATAGATCTAGCCTACAGGACTTAACAGATTTAATTCTGGGGAGAGCTGCCCAGCTATCTGATGCAATACCTTGCCTTCACTAATTTCTTCTACCCACTGCAACCCTATTAAAATGGTCGGAGCGAAACTGTGTATACTTACAGATTCTCTTCTTAATGCCTGCTTAGTGTGCTGCGATGTACATGCTGCTCTATGTGACTTTCGGCCATCCTTCCTTAATGTGTGCTTGCTTGGATTTCCTTTTGATTAGTTGCTGTATGTTCAAGTCAATTGATGGATTCATAAATAACCAGTTCTGTGTGTTGTAAAGAAGGATTCACACAGCAGAGGCTCGTTGTAGTGAAGGTAAATATTAAAACGAGTGCAAGTTCTTCGATGTAGATTGTCGATGACAGAAAGCTCTGCTCACTTTTACATTTAGCTGATGCTTTTATCCAAAGCGACTTACATTTACTATATAATGTATCTCATAAAAATGAGTACACCCCTCACAGTTCTATAAATATTTGATTATCTTTTCATGTGACAACACTGAAGAAATGACATTTTGCTGCAATGTAAAGCAGTTAGTGTGCAGCTTGTGTAACAGTGTAAATTAGCTGTCCCCTCAAAATCACACATCACAAAGCCGTTAATGTCTAAACCGCTGGCAACAAAAGTGAGGACACCCCTAAGTGAAAATGTCCAAATTGGGCCCAATTAGTTTTTTTCCCTCCCCGGGGTCATGTGACATATCCACTGCGCCATCACTACCCATTTCTCTGTGACAAAACTATTTTAGTGAGAAAAGCTGAAAGGACAGAGACTGATGAACGCTCTTCTGCTCTAAACATGAACTTTGTGGTGTTTCAGGAGGAAAACTGCCTCAGTTATACTCTCATATTAGCTTTAAATGTTCTCCATCAGCTCTGTATGAAACCCTGGAATGAAGACGAGGAGAAAAAACTTTGTTCATGTTTGTTTATTCATCATGTAAACCTTCAGTTTGTTCACACATCCCATCAGTAAAGTCTGTTAAATGACTCTTGTTCAATGATTTGCCCTGTTTGAGCAGAATCTCTAATACATCAATGCAAATATTTAGCAAACATTTAGAGCAGACACAAGTTTCCATTTTCATGCAGAGAAATGTCACTTCAAGGAAACAAAAGTCACCCTGAGCAGTGATAGCCTCCACGGCTAAACCGACACAGGAAGGAGCGCCAACCAAAGAAACTCAAACATTTACACAGCAACTAATGAGAAGACGTCAAAGTACCGCCCAGAATGTTTGATTGACAGGTCAAGGCCTCAACAATCAGCTCTCAGCAACAAACATGAAGACAAAAGAAGTTTAAGTATAAAACACAGAATTTAACCAACTGTCCCTGAAATGACTTCTAACTATTTGAGTTCACAGAACTCAGCTGTGACTCCATAATAATAAAGCCAAAGTCCAGCATAGAGAGGCTGAGTGAATGTGGTCTGGACTCTGTGGAGGAGAGTCATGGTTTCAGAGATGTTGTAGAAGGACAGAATACCTGCACTGTGATCCAGGTACACTCCTACTCTGGAGGACCGAGGACCTGAGACGGGAGTACGGACATTGTTGTACAAAAAGGTATAACTGTTTTTCTCACAATCTAACGCCCAAGATTTGTCATTGAATCCAAAGTCACATTTCCTCCAGCTCCCTGCTCTGCCGATATTCTTGTATGCGACTGCTACATGAACTCCTGTCCCTTTCCACTCCACCTCCCAGTAACGACGTCCAGTCAGACTCTCTCTGCTCAGGACCTGCCAACAGCTAGCGAATCTGTCTGGGTGACTAGAATAAGACTGATTTCTTCTCAGTAATGTTGCCTTTCTGTTCCCTTCAGACAATAACAGACGTACGTGTGCTGTGTTTGGATCCAGTGTGATTTCCTGTGAATATTTTAAGAAGTCAGCTCTGGTCTTGGGCTCTGGTTCTGACAGTAAAACATCCACTTCAGTCACTGTCTTTAAGATGTTGGTCCATTTTGCACTCAGAACGTCCTGTAGTCTGTTTCTGACTTCTGACACAGCTGCTGTCACGTCCTCAAAGTAGCGCAGAGGACGGATGTTGATGCTGGATGAGTCTGTAGATTCACTGAGTGCTGACAGTGAGGGGTAGTTGTGTAGAAACTGGGTGTGATCCTCTGTGAGTGAGAGCTGCTTCAGCTCAGCGTCTTTCCTCTTCAGCTCAGTGATCTCCTGCTCCAGCTTCTCCTGAAGCTCTTTGACTCGACTCACTTCAGTGTCCTGCTGGGATCTGAGCTGCCGCTTCACATCAGACCTTCTTTTCTCCATCAGACGGATCAGCTCAGTGAAGATCTTCTCGCTGTCCTCCACTGCTTTATCAGCAGAGCCATTGATATCCTCCACCTCCTGCTGAAGCAGCTTCACATCTTTCTCTCTGTCCTGGATTCTCTGCTCAATGTTTTGTCGACTCACCCAGAGCTCTCTCTGCCTCTTAGCCCTTTCTGCTGCAGCTGAGACTGTGTCGTGGCCTTTATGTTCATCCACAGAGCAGAGATAACAGATACTCTGCTGATCAGTACGGCAGAACATCTTCATCACCTCATCATGACGAGAGCAGATGTTCTCCAGGAGCTTCTTGGAGGGCTCCACCAGCTTGTGTTTCTTTAATGGAGCCACATCATAATGAGGCTGCAGGTGTTTCTCACAGAAAGAGGCCAGACAGACCAGACAGGACTTGAGGGCTTTCAGTTTTCTCCCAGTGCAGACAACACAGGCCACATCTTCAGGTCCAGCATAGCAGAGATCAGCAGGAGCAGCTTGGAGTCCAGTCTTCTTCAGTTCCTCCACTAAAACTGCTAACATGGTGTTTTTCAGCAGGACAGGCCTCGGTGTGAAGGTCTGCCTACACTGAGGGCAGCTGGGGATTTTCTCCTCGTCCTCTTGATCCCAGTGGGTTTTAATACAGTTCATGCAGTAGCTGTGTCCACAGGGAATAGTCACCGGATCCCTCAGTATATTCACACAGATGGGACAAGAGAAGGTTTCCCGATCCAGCTGAACTCCTTTCTGCGCCATTTCACCTCTCAGAGGCAGCGACTGTCTGAGTTTCACTTACCCAGAAGTGAAACTAGTTTGAGGAAACAAGAAAATATATAGACAGAGTGGAGCTCGCTGTGTTAGAGAGCAGGAAGCAGAGGGAGGGGTTATCAAGTTGCAACTCACTCCAGGAAGAAGAGCAGCTCTGTTGAATCTGAACTTTGTTTTCTCTTTTCAGTCCCTCCAGGATTTCGCGATGTCGCGATCGCAACTATTAACGCAACTTCAACAAATCCCCGTGAATTCAGTGCGCCTTGCAATTTTTATCAATCACCGCAACCTTTCTGCAACTTTGACCAATCATCGCGGTCTCCTGCAAAGCGTCATCATACGTTATCTAACTTACTTCCTTGTTTTGTTCAGAAGACGCAGCGGATCTAACTTACTTCCTTATTTTGTTCAGAAGACCCAGCGGACATGTGTGCCCGCCAACATCTCACATTTACCTACAAAAATAACAGCAAAGGACCGTGAAAAACAGGTTGGAGCTGTTTGTTTACAACTAGCCAGGTTAGTTATTGATACGCCGGCTGATTAAAAAACGCATTGTGCGGTATTTCCTCACACTAACTGTAGCAACACGTCCACAGACAGCTGTTGGACAGCACTTTGTGTACGAACAGTTCTGAAGCCGCCACAAGTAGGCTACATCTTATTAAACATGATTTATTTTCATCACCAATTATCATAGTAGAACAGCTTTCTCAAGCAGTTTGTGATGCATTTTGGAAACAGGAGATGAGCCCCTGGTCTAATGCGCCACCTGGCTTGAAACCCGTTCGCACACATATTCTGAATGACTTCGGCAGAATTCAAATGAGCCATTTTCATCCAGATTAATCTAGATTAATTTCAAGATTACAGTGAGATTAATCTAGATTTAAAAAATTTATCTATGCCCACCACTAATATTTATACATACAATGCATGGTAACTTAGAGGTAACGTTAATGCATTGTAGTATATCGAGTGACTAGCATCACCGAAGTTACTGTCTTGTTTGCATGACACTGAAGTGTGTGTGAGAGAGAGGGAGATTTAAGAACTTAACAGCTTTCTCAAAAAGTTTTGACACGACTTTGAATTCCTATCAATTATGATGTGTACTGAAATCAGTTGATGTGTGTGAGGCAAAGGTAAAAAGCCTAATATGAGTACTTTAAGTAAAAAATCTATCTACCTTTGCTGTTTTAACCTTTAAAAACTAATGCCAAAGAACATCGCAACTTTCATCGCAACTTTTTAGAAAAGCGGCCGCAACATCAGGAATTTTAGGCCGCAACAATCACAAAAAAGGCCCGCGAAATCCTGGAGGGACTGTCTTTTACAGCAAAGCCTTTGTTAAAACCTGCTCCCCGTTTGAAAGCTTTAAAGTTGTAAAATAGTTCTTGGCTCCTTAGGCTTTGCTGATGGCTCCATTTTTCGACAACTCTTCCTCAAATTCTGTTCAGTTTTCTTTTACTGGTTAAAAACAGATGACTAACAATAATCAAAGTAAACTTTCATAAAAGATGTTAGATTTAGATCTGTCCGCTAAACACTTATTCTTACAATAGTGTTGCCTAAGCACTCACAGTTCTTTCCATCTTTAGTGACTGCTGTTCAATCTCATAGTTGTTTTCAAAAGTTATGGTAGCCAACGCTACCGTACTTTAGCTTAGCCGTTAGCGACTTTAGCTTAGTAACTAGCGATGGCTTCTAGCTCTCCTGCTTTCTCCTGCTCGGTGTGTCAGATGTTTAGTTACTCCTCTGCCTCCTTTAGTTGCACGTAATGGTACGTGTAACAAGTGTATTTGTAGACATGGAGGCAACTCAGGCGAGGCTCAGTGATTTAGAATCCGGCTCTCCACCTTGGTAGATCAGTCTTTAGCTACTGTAGCTAGCCAGTCCCCGGTAGTCGGTGCGGAATGGTGTGAGTTAGCCTCTGGTAGTCGTTCCCCAGCATCTCCTGAGCAGCCGAAAAAGGTGGCTGGGTGACTGTCTGAAGGAGGAATAGTCGTAAGCATTCAAAGCCCAGGGGTCAACACCAACCTGTTCACGTTTCTAACAGATTTTCCCCACTCAGCAACACACCCGCTGAGAAACCAACTCTGATCATTGGCAGCTCCATTTTGAGAAACGTGAAGCTAGTGAAGCCAACGACCATAGGTGCATCCCTGGGGCCAGAGCGGGCGACATCGAGTCTTATTTGAAACTGCTGGCTAAGGATAAACGTAAATACAGTAAGATTGTTATTCACGTCGGCGGTAATGACTCCCGTGGCCTGTATACCAGAAGCAGGACTTAAGCTTATCGAGGTAACTTTGTGGTTAACCCTGGGTTTTCAGTACCACGACGGTGGTTCACTTCTTACCTAGGTGGATCGGCATGGTAACTTATGCTGAGCGGCTAACCTGCTCCAGAGAATAGATCAACTCTATGAAAACCGCATCTACTGACCAATTAGCTCTCTTGGAAAATAGCATCACCCTCTGTAGGAAATCCCACAGACTGTTTTATAGTTACTAGACTGCTTTATGTTTGCTGCGGTGATACGGAGAAACTGTTGTAGGCTATAGCGATATCATCCTACAAAGACTAATTAAAAGCCTTAGGTTATTGTAGGGCTACAGGTTTTTACAGTAAGCCTACTTACTGCTTTGAAATGTGTTTAATATTTATTTGCTCCCAGTCCGTTTCACACAGCTTGTCGCAGCCGTTAAAAAAAATGGGTTTAATTTTTCTTATGTTAGGCTGAATATTGTGAGTAGTTTGGTTGGAATATTGAAATATTAAATTTTAATATGAATGTAAGCTTTTTATTTTAAGGTAGCAGCTTTCTTACAGACTCGTCATGTAGTCTAACTCCCCACCTTTTGCGACGTGGGCGCAGGTTGAGGTGAGTTTTCAGCAGCCTAAATGCTGAGATTCAGTCTTTCAGCCACAATTTAAACACATTTTATAGGATGAATGTATATTTCATTTCATTGCTTTATGAAGTTAATTCATAACAATGTTTGGATCACTTTTGAGTGTGTTAAATAAATTAATCTAATTTTTGAAGTGACGAGAAGTTTTTTAAAGTGAGGGGGAACGACCCGAGTCTTTTAATGTGGAAACGCCGACACACAGCCGAGCTGAAAGAATAAGGCTGATATTTTCATACAGCTCATTAAGAACAAATCAAATCAACGCATTATTATAAACTCCACCTGTTCATTTAGGCATTCACACCGTCGCCGAACTTCCCTGCATGTGTCAGCTGCAGCCGTGCTACTTAGACTAGGCCTATGTCGCATTTCAAGCTTTCTGAACCCTTTGTCCTCCACAATAGTGAAAGCTGGGAATCCTCAATCACCCTAATTGACCAAGGCCTCATACTCCTGCTCTCCTGATGACAAAAAAATCTAGTATTCAATGACAGATGTCATTAAATAGTCACATTTATAGTATCAGTAAAATATTGTAATACAAACGTACCATGTAATTTGATGTTTGTGTGCTGTCTTATCATTGCATCCTGTAATGGCTTACCCGAACCTTGTCCACCTTGGCTGGTCTCCTTGTTTTCGTGCAGGGCTCGATAATGCCTCAGCATAGATGAGATGTTGTTGTTGTATACAAGTTCTTTGGAACACAACAGACACTTCCCCTTTTAAAATACCAGAAATTAGAAAAAAGACATTTAGAACAAGGGATACGCTGTGTTGTCACATTTATTTATATTACGCTAGTTATTATTACAATGTAAATACCTTACTAGGTGAGATCAGCTGAAAGTGTTCCCAAACGGGGGAAAATCTCCTCTTTCTTGCTGGTTCCATCTAAAAAAAAAAGTAGCTTGAATAGATCGCTAACAAACTTGCAATAAAGTCCCAAGTCCACAGAATGTGATTGCGCATTTTGCTGGCCCTTACATTTTGAATAGATCGCCAAACTGCAAACCACTTCCTGAATCAGTCACATGAGTGAGGTTCTTTCACAAAAAGGTGATACTTACAGGTGGGTAGGTGTGTTAGCTAACTGATTAGTTTCATCTGCCTTGGATTGATAGATATAATTGAGTATCATCTGCATAGCAATGAAAGTTTATGGAATGTTTCCTGATAATATTGCCTAAAGGAAGCATACATAAAGTGAACAAGATCCTGTAATAGGATATGATCACCAGTGCTGTCTCTGAGCTATGATGAGCTCTAAATCCTGACTGAAAATCCTCTTATAAACTATTGCTATGTAGAAAGTCACACAGCTGTATGACGACAGCTTTCTCAAGGATCTTGGAGAGAAATGGAAGGTTAGATACAGGCCTATAGTTGGCTAAAACATCTGGATCAAGGTTGGGCTTTTTCAGAAGAGGTTTAATTACAGCTACTTTGAAGTACTGTGGTACATAGGCTGTTGATAAAGATAGATTGATCATATCTAGTAGAGATGTGCTGACTAAGGGCAAAACTTTTTTAAGCAGCCAAGTGGGGATGGGGTCTAAGAGGCAGGTTGATGGTTTAGATGAAGAAATTATTGAAGTTTGTTGGTAAAGACTGAGGAAAGCAAAACAGTGTTAACATATATCTGGTTTTACAGCTGTTTCTAAAGTTCCTGAGTTTAACTTGATATTCCAGTTGGCGATTCTCTCT
>JALXJV020000425.1:0-10456 GCA_024633595.2 Lepomis macrochirus
GAAGTGCAGATCCTTATAACCTGAGTACGGAAGCTGATGATACTGGGCTGCATGTCGGGTACTGCAGGGTCCGGTTTAAGGCTCGGAGCGCAGGAGCCGATATATACGTGTTTTAATAAGGTCTTTGGCACATTTTCACGTTCCTTCTGTAAAACTGTACTTTTACTCTTTACTAACATTTTCTTTAGGCCAACGATCTACTTTTAACTGCGCTACATTTTCAATTCATACCCTTTT
The DNA here is from genome assembly GCA_024633595.2 of Lepomis macrochirus. Classification (NCBI taxonomy): domain Eukaryota; kingdom Metazoa; phylum Chordata; class Actinopteri; order Centrarchiformes; family Centrarchidae; genus Lepomis; species Lepomis macrochirus. The sequence continues at coordinate 238 of JALXJV020000425.1, forward strand.
TTTCTTTAAAAAGAATCTTTATTTACACAAACATGAGTTTTAAGTATGACCTTCAAGCAGCAGTAGCATTGAAATGTTCGAGGAGGTGCAGAATAATAAACAGACTGAGGCAAAATAATCTGCTGTGACAAAAATGAGAAATTAAAAGCAAAGCGAAGGTTGTCACAGCTTTACTGTTTGTCCAGGTGGGATTTTAAATAAGAAACAAAGACAGTAGAGTTCGGTTTCTGATCGGCACATTTGTCGGCATGCATGTGGAATTTTACTGATAAAATTATGAGATTAATGACAAACAGTTTATTGGCAGAAATGATGTGATTAAATAAATCAGATGGTGATGATGAATATCTAATTTTCTATTAAAGAAGAGACTGAGGTCCTCCCAAAGAGTCCGACTGTACATTCCCAAAAAAGATCGTTTCGTCTGTGTCGTGACAAAAGGAACTGGCTTACTGACTGTATAAGTTCCCTTATACGTGTATTATTTGTTTCTGTATTTAAAAAGGATCTGACGTACCTACATGAAGTTTGGCCGTGAGGCTGGAGGGAGAGCATCAAAAACACTTGCATGGGATTTTAAATTCTGACAAAAAGTCCTTAGAAGTAAACACATGACCTTGTGAGGACATATTTGAGTAGGAGGCCATTATCAACCCAGGCTTCAGGAGTCGGGATTTGTGTTTGATGAAGCGCTTGTGAGGGCAAACGTTATGTTTATAGACCACAGACCAGCACAGAAGCAACTGAGAATTTAAAAGTTTCATTGGACATTTTTTATAGTTACATCTTAGTAAAAATTAAAACCTCCTAAGGCTTAAAAAATAGAGTTCAGATTTGATAGGTAACTTTTTATCTTGATTTTACAAGTTGGATGTAAGTGTGAAAGTCTGATACACTGAAACCACCATTGCTCAGTTTGTTAATCACAACATTTTTTAAATGAGATGGGACTTTTTTCCATATAAAATCAAAACGTATCTTATTTAGAGCATAAATCTTTAGAGACAGGAGCCAGTGTGCACAAGTCCAGGTCGACCTTCAGCTTTGTGACGTGTCCCGTTGCGGTTAAATCTCTTTGAGTCTGTAAGTTAAATCTCTGTGTAGGGAAAAAATTAACAGGTTGAAGTTTTCATAAACTCTTGAATTTTCTTCTTTAACTACAATAAAACCAGGGTATTTAACTTGACGGGAGGTAAATCACATTTAGAGGCTGCTGAAAATTTATCAAATAATCTCACGGCAACATCAGTTTGAGATCCGTCCTGTAAAAATAATGTTGTGTCGTCAGCTGGCTGACTCAGACAGACGACTTTTCCTGCTATTGAAATACCTGTTAAAGTGCTTTTTTTAATAAAGGTGGGTAATATTTGCGTAGGAAGGAGAAATCGATATGGAGAAACCGGACAGCCCTGACGGGTTCCTCGTCCTATTCCAAACCTCTCAGTCGTTTCATGGGGCAGTTTAATCAAACAGTTAACTAACATTTTAACAGTTCCCAGTATTTCACTTTCTGCCATTTTAAAGTATTCAGTTATCTTTTCTTTAATAACCGAATTCTGAGATTCACTACGCAAAAGTTTATTATTGAGTTTCCAATAAGCTGGAACCCTCTTATGTTCCCTATTTAAAGACATATTTAAATCTAACAGAAGGGCTTCATGGTCGTTGGTGGTTTGTTTTAGCAATGTCCGACGGTGAGTCCAAAAACAGAAGGTCGCGGGGCTTTAAAGTGATCTTATCAATGAGTTCATGGACATGTAAAAAGGAAATTAACTGTGTAAACTGAAATAGCTAAATGAATCAACAAGCACAGCAGATTGCATTCCCTAGAAATAACCATGTTGCTCAGCTGGTTCTAACCTGATGACCAGCAGATTAAATATATTATTAAATATATTTTACTTTTACTTGTCACTTTTCTTCTTTTACTTGAATGAATTTTTATGGGAGTAATTGTCCTTTTCCTTGAGTAGAGGTTTTGTGTAGCTACCCAAAGTATTTTTATAGGAAGAGGTCAGAGGTCACAGTAGAAAAAACTGAGGAGGATGAGCTTGTAAGTTGTTTGGATATCGACTAGTCATTCTGTATATTCTAATATTCACATAGTGAAAGATTTTGTTAGGCCATTGGCGTGTCTTCAGAGTTTGCGTTGCTTCAGTCTGTTTGAGATGACAGAGGGCCTAAAGATCTGAACGCTGTCTGGGACCAAGATGAAGGTTGGAAAATAACCGTCCTGCTCGGCTTTCGGTCAAATTCGCCGATTTGAAACCAGAATGTTTGTATTTTACAGTGTAGAAGAGTCAGTTCAACAGTCTGTGACTCGTAGTCCTGCTGCCCTGTTTAGATCCTGCAGGACGAGGACTGAGTCCACCAGGCTGCAGGCTGGACCAACAGGACCCTGAGACCAGGACCACAGGCTGCAGGCTGGACCTCCAGGACCCTGTGACCAGGGTCTCCACAGGGGACCAGGACCACAGGCTGCAGGCTGGACCACCAGGACCCTGAGACCAGGGTCTCCACAGGGGACCAGTACCACAGGCTGCTCATCAGCTGAGAGTCCCAGAGAGGTCAGTCAGCACACAAGTCACAACTGAATATACACAGATACATACAAATATATAAATACAATAATACATTTATATATATATATATAAATATACAGATATACACATGTAGATAAATATAAATATATAATAAATACACAAATACATACATTCATATATATATATATAAATATACAGATATACACATGTAGATAAATATAAATATATAATAAATACACAAATACATACATTCATATATATATATATAAATATACAGATATACACATGTAGATAAATATAAATATATAATAAGTACACAAATACATACATTTAGATATATATATATATATATATATATATTTATATATATATATATATATAAATATACAGATATACACATGTAGATAAATATAAAAATACATTTGGTACGTATTATATAAATACATTTGATTACATTTTATTCATTTAGCTGACACTTTCATCCAAAGCGACTTACAGTTACTATACATGTGAGAGGTGAAACGCCTCTGGAACACAATGGTGGATGGGTCACAGTGGGGGATTGAACCTGGGGCTCTCAAAGACCAAGGGCACAGTCTCATCCATTAGCCATCACCACATACATATATTTACAGGTATGTATACACAAATACATACCTGTAAATATATAAATACATAAATATACACATTTAGATACATATAAATACATAAACACACATCTAGATAAATATATAAATACACAAAGACTCTGACTCTGACTTTTGTTTGTGCATATGGACCAAAAAGCAGATCAGAGTATTTGGACTTCTTGGAGACCCTGAATGGAGTCCTGTGTGGGGCTCCAGTAGGCGACTCCATAGTTCTGCTGTGAGACTTAAACATGCATTTGGGCAATGACGGAGTTACCTGGAAAGGTGTGATTGGGAGGAACGGCCCCCCTGATCTGAACCTGAGTGGGTGTTTGTTGTTGGACTTCTGTGCTAGTCATGGATTGTCTATAACGAACGCCATGTTCGAACATAAGGATGCTCATAAGTGTACATGGTACCAGAGCAACCTAGGCCGAAGATCGATGATTTGTAATCGTTTCATCTGATTTGAGGCCGCATGTTTCGGACACTCGGGTGAAGAGAGGGGCGGAGCTGTCAACTGATCACCATCTGGTTGTGAGTTGGGTCAGGGGGTTGGGGAAGACTCTGGACAGACCTGGTAAGCCCAATCGTGTAGATTGAGTGAACTGGGAACGTCTGGTGGAAGCCCCTGTCCGTGAGATCTTCAACTCAAACCTCCTGCGGAGCTTTTCTGGCATCCCTGTGGAGGTTGGGGACATTGAACATGAGTGGGCAATGTTCAAAGCCTCTATTGCTGAAGCTGCAGCGGGAGGCTGTAGTCTCAAGGTCTTAGGTGCCTCAAGGGGCGGTAACCCTCGAACACAGTGGTAGACACTGGTGGTCAGGGAAGCTGTCCGACTGTAGAAGGAGGTCTTCCGGGATTTGTTGTCTCGGGAGGACTCTGGAAGTGGTTGCAAGGTACCGACAGGCCCGAAGGACTGCAGCCTCTGCTGTGGCAGAAGCAAAGCAGCGGGTGTGGGAGAAGTTCGGAGAAGACATGGAGAAGGACTTTCGGTCGACACCAAAGTGCTTCTGGAGAACTGTCTGCCATCTCAGGAGGGGGAAGCGGGGAACCGTCCAAGCTGTGTACAGTAAGGATGGGACCCTGTTGACCTCAACTGGGGAGGTAGTTGGGCGGTGGAGGGAACACTTTGAGGAACTCCTAAATCCGACTGACACGCCCTCTCTAGTAGAGGCAGAGCTGGAGGCTGATGGGGGTTTCTTGTCAATTTCCCTGGAGGAAGTCACTGAGGTAGTCAAACAACTCCGCAGTAGCAAAGCCCCAGGAACTGATGAGATCCGCCCAGAGATGCTAAAAGCTTTGGGTGTGGAGGGGCTGTCTTGGATGACACGCCTCTAACATTGTGTGGAAGTCGGGTACAGTGCCCAAGGAGTGGCAGACTGAGGTGGTGGTTCCCCTGTTCAAAAAGGGGGACCAGAGAATTTGTGCCAGTTACAGGGGTATCACACTTCTCATCCTCCCCAGTAAAGTCTACGCCAGGGTGCTGGAACGGAGGGTTCGGCCGATAGTCGAATCTCTTTCCAGGTGGGGGTTGGCCTCCGCCAGGGCTGCGCTTTGTCACCGTTTGTGATATTCATGGACAGGATATCGAGGCGTAGCCGTGGCGAAGAGGGGCTGCGGTTCGGTGGGCTTGGGATCTCGTCACTGCTTTTTGTGGATGATGTGGTCCTGATGGCATCATCGGTCCGTAGCCTTCAGCTCTCACTGGATCGGTTCGCAGCAGAGTGCGAAGCAGCTGGGATGAGGATTAGCACCTCTAAATCTGTGGCCATGGTTCTCAGCAGGAAACTGGTGGACAGCCAACTCCAGGTAGGGAATGAGTCCTCACCCCAAGTGAAGGAGTTCAAGTACCTCGGGGTCTTGTTCACGAGTGAGAGGAGAAGCAGGAGATTGGCTGGAGAATCGGAGCAGCGGGGGCGGTATTGAACTCGCTTTACCGTACCGTTGTGATGAAAAGAGAGCTGAGCCGTAAGGCAAAGCTCTCGATCTACCGGTCAGTTTTCGTTCCTACCCTCACCTATGGTCATGAAAGCTGGGTCATGACCGAAAGAACGAGATCGCGGGTACAAGCGGCCGAAATGGGTTTTCTCAGGCGAGTGGCTGGTGTCTCCCTTAGAGATAGGGTGAGAAGCTTGGCCATCCGTGAGGAGCTCAGAGTAGAGCCGCTGCTCCTTTGCGTTGAAAGGAGCCAGTTGAGGTGGTTTGGGCATCTGGTAAGGATGCCTCCTGGGCGCCTCCCTGGGGAAGTGTTCCAGGCACGTCCAGCTGGGAGGAGGCCTCGGGGGAAGACCCAGGACCAGGTGGAGAGATTATATCTCCACGCTGGCCTGGGAACGCCTCGGGATCCCCCAGTCAGAGCTGGTTAATGTGGCTCGGGAAAGGGAAGTTTGGGGTCCCCTGCTGGAGCTGCCCCGCGACCCGACCACGGATAAGCAGATGAAGATGGATGGATGGATGGATATATAAACACAGATGTATACACATTTAGATACATATAAATATATAAATACAGAAATTTACACATTTAGATGTATATAAATATATAAATACATATAAATGTATCAATACACAAAAATACACAATTACATAAATACAAATATATAAATACAGACACATTAATATAAATACAAATTAATTGAGGTTCTACGTTTTAATGAAGAACCTACAGAGTCAAAATAAAAAAGTGTTGTAACGCTCTGTTCCGAGTCATATTAAACTGAAGTTGAGTCACATTTTATAAAGCAGCACCTGAAACTGACAGAACACGTCACATCTTTATCTTGTAAACTGAGGTTTACCTGAAAGAGCTTCAGGCGCTCCATCACCTGTGATGTCACACTGACCATATTAACATGAAGACTTTATTCTAATGCAACGCCTCCTCCACCCTGTTGCATTCACACGTCACTGGGAAAATCTTCCGTCCTCTCATTGAGGCTTCAGTTATGGCGCCGCTTCATTTTTATTTATCCGTGAAAGACGCCGACCAGCTGAAGGATGGAAAAAGGCTTTAAACCTGTAAGTTTTCTTCTTTCTTTACTCTGTATTTTGCATGCTAGCTTGTTGAAGTCGGCGTTAGGATGAAGGTTTGGCTGCTGAAAGGCGTTATTTTCTAATACTGTATGTTTAGAAATTCTGCACTAAACATTAGCCTTAGCTCCTGCTAACTGTGCTACTGTTGCTCTCACTAATTTACTATGCCTTAGTTGCTGATAATAATGCTATTATTGTTAACCTGCCAATTTACTAAACATCCTACGTTAGCCATAGCTGCTGCTAACAATGCTATTGCTTACTTGCTAATTCACTAAATATCATACAGCAGCCTTAGCTGCTGCTAACAATGCTATTAATGCTTACATGCTAAATCATTAAAAATCATACAGTAGCCTTAGCAGCTGATAAAAATGCTATTATTGCTAACCTGCTAATTCATTAAACATCCTACAGCAGCCTTAGATGCTGCTAACAATGCAATTACTGCTAACATGTTAATTCACTAACTGTACTACATTAGTTTTAGCTAGCAGTGCTATTGTTGCTAACATGCTCATTCACAAACCCTGCTTCAGTAGCCCTACCTGCTGCTAACAATGCTACTATTGCTAACATGCTAATTCAATAAATTAGCAATTAGCAATAAGGTTTGTCTAGAACCGCTACTGTTCCCTTGACTTCTGACCCTGTGATGTCACTTGTTAGCAGGGTCAGAGACTCTTAACGATTTCTGGCAAAAGAAGAAAATATTCATCTGGACATGAAACAGAAGAGGTTTGAAGATGAAGGTTTGGAAGCTGGAAGGCTTCATTTTCTGATAATGTATGTTTAGAAATTCTGGACTAAACATTAGCCTGTTCTTAAAAATCCTAGTTTAGACCCATTGCAACCCTCGAATTATAGACCTATATCTAAACTCCCTTTCATGGCAAAGATTCTAGAGAAAGTGGTAGCAGAGCAGCTTACTTCTTTCTTAGAGATAAATGATATTTTTGATAAATATCAGTCAGGTTTTCAGTAAAAAACATTCTCACGGAAACTGCACTGGTGAAAGTTTCAAGCGATATTTTGATGTCTGCTGATTCTGGGAAGCATACAGTGTTAGTTTTGTTGGACCTTACATCTGCCTTTGACACTATTGATCACAATATTATGCTTAATAAACTTCAGGCTCTATTAGGGATATCTGGATCAGCTCTGAAATGGTTTTCATCTTACCTTACTGGTAGAAGTTTTTGTGTTTATATAAATCAGAACATGTCAGATACTGCAGGTTTATCGAGTGGTGTTCCTCAGGGTTCTGTCCTGGGACCGATTCTTTTCCTTCTGTATATACTCCCTCTAGGACAGATAATAAGCCAGTTTCAGGATGTCTCTTACCATTTGTATGCAGATGACATTCAGTTATACTGTTCCTTTAAGCCTACTGAGTTATTTAAACTGTCATCTTTAATGAATTGTCTGAGTATGATCAAGGAGTGGCTAAATGACAACTTTTTAATGTTGAACTCAGCCAAGACTGAAACTTTAATTATTGCTCCTGAGCAGAGCATCCCTCAGATTAAGAAACACATTGGTGACTTAGGTTCGTCTGTTCAGCCCAGTCTCAGGAGCTTAGGTGTTGTTTTTGATGCGGCCATGTCTCTGGAGAAACACTCGAAACAACTTATTAAAAACTGTTTCTTTCAATTAAGGAACATTTCAAAGATAAGAGCCTTGGTGTCAAAAGCCGAGTTGGAGATGATCATTCATGCTTTTATCTCGTCTCGACTAGACTATTGTAACAGTCTTTTTACTTGCCTTAATAAGAAGGATCTTGGTCGTCTCCAGACTGTCCAAAATTCTGCTGCTAGGCTTTTAACCCACACGAGTAAAAGGGCACATATTACTCCAGTTTTAGCGTCACTTCATTGGTTACCAGTGATATTTAGAATGCACTTCAAAATTTTGGTCTTAACTTTTAGAGCCCTACAAGGACAGGCACCCCCATACATCTCTGACCTGATACAGCTGTGTACATCCTCACGTAGTCTGAGATCAACAGGCCAGAGACTATTAGTTGTCCCCCTTACACATTTTAAAACTAGGGGGGACCGTTCATTTCAAGTTGTTGCACCCAGGTTGTGGAACGCTTTGCCTCCTTCCATACGCTGCTTGGATTGTGTGGAAAACTTTAAAACTCAGTTGAAAACTCTGTTTTTTAAAGAGGCTTTTAACTAGATTGTAGGGTGGTTTAGGCTGGTCTTATGTGTACGTGTTATTTATTTTGTTTTTATGATGCAATGTTTTTATGAGAGTTCTTAATGCTTCCTTTTGTTGTGAAGCACTTTGTGATCTTCATCTGAGAAAGGTGCTATACAAATAAATTTTACTTACTTACTAGCCTTAGCTCCTGCTAACTGTGCTACTAATGCTGCTTAAGTGCTACTATTGCTGCTTACTAATTTACTAAATACCTTAGCTTCTGCTAGCAATACTATTATTGCTAACCTGCTAATTCACTAAACGTCATAAAGTAGCCTTAGTTGCTGCTAACAATGCTATCATTGCTAACCTAATAAGTCACTAAATGTCATAAAGTAGCCTTAGTTGCTGCTAATAATGCTATCATTGCTAACATGCTAAATCTCTAACTGTTCTCCAGTAGCCTTATGGTGCTTTCAGACCAAACATGAATCGAGCGTTTGGGGCGGTGAGTTTACATATAAAGTCAATGCAAAGACGCGTAGAGCTGCGATTTCCAGTCGGGCGGCGCGAAGCGACGTGAAGTGGGCGGGGCCGGCAACGTGATGGAATTCGCGTGAGTTGAATATTTTCAACTCAGGCGGAAAAGTCGCGTGACGCTGAGTCGTGACAGCCTATCAGTGTTGAGATTGTCCGCACGTCACCGAGGCTTCAGAGCGTTGTGTGCAGAGGGCCGGGCAGAGCGAGGGATTGAAAATCTGCAGGCCGGCTGAGAGCTGCTAAACTTGGGGGAGAGGAGCAGGGAGCAGCGCTCCAACCTTTGGAGAAATAAATACACACAAGTCGGTCGGATTCGGCTCTGACAGCGACGCCATTTATTCGGAGGAGGAGCTCAGAGTTAAATGTTTTTATTAAATTAGCGTTTTACTTTAATTATGGGGATTTCAGCATTGATTTATCTTCACTGGAGCTTCTCAGCAGCTTCGTGCACATCCGGTTCCAGTGTTGTTGTTAGCGTCGTTAGCTCTGTCGGACTACGACTTCATATTTATATAAAAACCGGACAAAGCTGGACGTTACTTGGAGAAAAGAAAGCGAGGAGGCTGAACTACCTGGTGAGTTCAGAAAACGTGTGTCTGTAACTTTATTCCAGCTGTCGTTGTACTTTACTGTGACCAAGTTAGCATAGCACAGCCCTGATCGATCCAAACTCCCTTCAGAAAACAAACATTTTAGAAGTTGTTGTCCTGCTGTCTTGCTGACAGACCTGACAAAGCATGAATTCAAATGTTTAACAAATCTGCTTCATATTGTCGTTATTCCGGCATCAGTTTAATCCGTTTATTGCTATTTAATCACCGCAAAATGTTTACTTTGGTTTCATACAGTTGTAGTAATGGCGAGTTGTGTTTATTCACCTCATGGCTTTTAAATCGCCTTCTCGCGTTGTGTGAACACTTCCAGCGAATGTACTCGCGCGTGGAAAGCGATGCGAGGCGGAAAATCGCGTTTGGTCTGAAACTGACATAACATGCCCCCCCCCCCCAGACTCCAGAGATCGGCCCCAGGCTGCCCCCTGCTGCCCCCTGCTGCCCCCTGCTGCCCCCTGCTGCCGACTTCAGCAAACTGCACCCGCTTCATTCAGCAACAGCAAAACGTTTGTTTTCTTTAAGCATCAGGTCCGTTTGAATCGCTGCTTCTTCACAGCGGCGGCCCGGTCGGAGGTTAGAAAGGCCTCAGTCGTGAAAAGCTGTCGTTATTGATCCTGGAGGGGAAATCCTCTGAGACAGGTTCTGGCTCTGCTCAGACAGGAAGCGGGTAGAATAAAGGAGGTCATAAGGAGCTCTGGGGGAGTTGGCCTG
>JALXJV020000426.1:0-10454 GCA_024633595.2 Lepomis macrochirus
CCCACCTGGAGATCACGTCCATGGACTATATTTATGGGGATTTTAGCCATTAAAGGTGAACTTTACAGTTTACACTTGGTGTTGATGAGAGCCAACAAGTCCTCATACAAACAGGACTAAAGGCTTCTTTGTCAGAGCCGGAAACAGAAACACATTTCATCACAATCCATCCAATAGTTGTTGAGGTATTTCAGGAAGGGCTTGGTAACAGGAGCTGAAGCAGCAGCAGCAGTAAAAGGCCTCATAAGTAAAGCAGCGTGTTGTTGTAGCCACTAGAGAGCAGCAGTACTCCCAAATACACACTGCATATTAATGATATTATAAAACCAATTTTGTTTTCTGTACTATATGCTAAATATATTATACTACATCCCTGAGCAAGGATGAAAACATCACCATCCTATCTGCTGAAAAAGAAAGATGCACCATGGTCCTAAACACAGTGGACTACCAGGAAAAGGTCAACACATTATAAAGGGACAGAAATACACAAGAAAAACAGTCTATAACAGCTACAGGAAGAAAACATCACCTGTGAACAGTATTACCGTTTGTATGCTGGAGAAGCCATCCCATGTAATAATGGACTACCCATGATACAGAAAGAAGGAGCCCCACTCAGGCCCAATAGCATAAACTCCGTCACCTACAACATTGCCAAAGACATATCTACATTCCAAGCCCCCCGTGGTTGTTAATGCCCCTCACCACATCCAAAACTTTAGAGACTTTGTGAACAAAGTCAGAGGACTGAAACTGGACCCAAATGAAACCATGGTGTCCTATGATGTGACTTCATTGTTCACATGTATCCCCACCATGGAGGCAGTAGAAGCTGTAAGGATGCAACTTCTACAAAACAACACATTGGACAACAGTAATAGCCTCAGCCCTGACCAGATCTGTAAATTACTCGACCGGTCTCTAAACACCACCTGTTTCCAGTACAACAGAGGATTCTACAGATAGAAGCATGGCTGTGTCACAGGCTCCCAACATCACCTATTGTGGCCAACATGGAAGGTGGAGGTAACCAAAAAGCCCTGAACTCCTTCAGATAAACAGCACCGAGCTACTGGTACAGGTATGTGAACGACACATGGGTAGATATTAAAACCCAAGAAGTGCAAGCCTTTACTGAACACATTAACTCTGTGGACAGTAACATCAAGCTCACACAAGATGTCAACAACAGTTTGGCCTTCATGGACTGTGCTGTTCACACTGAAGAAGACAGGAGCCTGCAAATTAGGGTTTACAGGAAACCCACACACAGACCAACACCTAGTTTTTGATCCTAAATGGACTTTTGTGAACAGCCAGAAGATCCAGGAAGAACACCAACACTATGGGGGATGAGGAAAAGAAGAGCTAATGCAACAACATTGTGATTCAATACTGTTATAGCAACGAGTTTCTATTAATAAAGGCTCAGGCAAAACACTTGTCTTTTGGTGAATTTATTCAAGTCTTCTGCAGAAGGAGCTCACAGAGACACACCCATGAAGAGTATATCCGAGTGAGCTGCAGTTCCTTGGCACATGCAGCTTTTTATATCTAACTCAGGGTCAGAGACATCTCACAAAAGGACTTTGAAGATCAAAGGACACCCATGTCTGAAGAATCTGGTGAAAGACCCCCCTAGGTGTGAAGCAACTGGTGAATGTGTCTTGACCTCTTAAAACAATAGGAACTCACAGGATACCTTACCCCTCTCGTATCCCTTGTCCCCATACCCAGATGGTCGGATGGCCTAAAACAATACATCAAACATCACACCTTTTGTGTCCTTTGTCCCCGGTGGTCAAATGGCCCCAGTGATAAGTCACGGGAGCAGTGTTTTAAAGGTGTTCTCGTGAAATTCCCATTACAATACTGGAGTATCAGAGAAACTCAGGAGGACGTTCAACAAGAATCACATCCCTGTGTTTTTTAAAAACATGCTGAGACAGATACTGGTCCACCCCATAGGCCGCACCCCCAAGCATAAGAAAATAATTCTATTGTATGCGGTCCAGTGCAGTGAGGGATTCACAGACCTGTATATTGGGGAAACTAAACAACCGCTACACAAACACATGGCTCAACACAGAAGGGCCAACTCCTCAGGTCAAGACTCTGCAGTGTACTTACATCTGAAGGATGAAGGACACTCGTTTGAGGACCACCAGGTGCACATTTTAGAAGGGTAAGATGGATAGTTTGAAAGAGGTATCAAGGAAGCCATTTACACCCGGGTACAGAAGCCGTTGCTGAACAGAGGAGGGGGTCTACACCACCACTTATCCCCCACTTACAATTTCATCACTTCCCAGGAAACTGAACAAACGTTACCTCTTGACCTCAGGTGATGGTCAATCAGACTTGGCCTCGGGTGACTAACGACCATAACAACTGTCGTTACAACAGCCAGGAGCACTACACTACATATTATTTCTATTATACCACACACTTATTCTATTAAACTAATTATACTTATTGAATAATACTACATACTAATTCTGTTACTGTCTACTACATAATTCAATTATCCTTTATACAAATTTTTAACTAAATACTACTTCCATTATACTACATACTAATTCTGCTGCTAACATGCTCCTACTCGACACCCTTTGACACATTATTACTAGTTCTATTATTATCATCAACATTACTATATATATCAATACAATTATTTATTTTCAGTCTGTACCACAACTACCTTTACTGACGGTATTACTGTGTAGAGATTGTATTGGCTGTAATGAAGTATTAAACTGTAGTATTTCTACTTCAGGAACATACAGTATATAAAGTGTAGCATTTCTACGTTTACTTAAGATTTTACACTGAAATATGATCTTTTGTCCTGGTTGTTGTCTGAACACGTGCCGTAGCAATCTGGATCAGCTGGAGACTCTTATGGGACTTGATGCTTGATGATAAGGAATTGCAGTAATCCATGCTAGAAGGTACAAATGCATGGAATAGTTTTTATTTTTAGACAGGATGTGCCTGATTTTTGCAATATTACGTAGGTTAAAAAAGGCGGTCCTAGAATTTTTTTTAATGTGAGACTTAAAGGACTTGTCCTGATCAAAGATAACTCAGATTCCTCACAGTGGTGCTGGAGGCCATCCAGAGAAACTATATCTTTAGATAATGCGTCATGGAGGTGCTTGGGCCCCAGAACAATAACTTCAGTTTTATCTGAGTTTAACCATAGAAAATTGCAGGTCATCCAGGTTTTAACATCCTGAAGGCACATTTGGTGTGTAGCTATCTGATTAGTTTCATCTGACTTGACTGATAGATATAACTGAGTATCATCTGCATATCAATAAAGGTTTATGGAGTGTTTCCTGATAATATTGCCTAAAGGAAGCCGATATAAAATCAACAGGATTGGTCCACGCACAGTTCCTTGTGGAACTCCATGACTGACATTGGCGTGCATGGAGGATTCAAATTTGATTAATGATTCTGGAAACTAAAAACATGTTTATGAGCAGGATATGCACTAAAAAGGGAGGCTGAAACTATTTTTTACATTAAAGTTTGTGTTAGTTCATCAGTCACGTGACTTATCACCTTAATATAAAGTATCCAGATTAACAGAGGCACAGCTCCTCATGTCCTCATGTTGAAGGGTCCTTGGACAACACACTGAACCCCTAACAGCTCCTGAACATTTACCATTTTATACAAAGAAACCTAAAACAGCAGCACGATGTACTGGAGTTACTGGATTAATGTGAAAGATTAAATCTGTGTTATCGGTTGTAACATCCTAAAAGGAACGTCAGGATCAAACATCTAAAGAAGAAGAAGAGAGCACTGCACCACTTTTCTTGTTAAGTTTTTATTATGCTTAAAAAGAAAATTAAAAGACAGAGGAGGTGGTGATCAAAGAAAAGAAAAAATATATATTCAAATATCTTTATACTTTTCTATTCATATATGATTAACAATGCAAAGAAAATAATTCCCGTAGTAGTAGTGCTTAAGTAAAGTTCAATATAGACTTTTATTATAACAAAATAGGCAGTTTACCGAGGGTTAAATATCTGTCAAAATTTCATTGTACAATAACCGTCTGCGTGTTCGGGACACACCTCGCGGACACCTGGAAGCTGACGCTTCGTCTGCAGGTTCACGACTCACGTCACATGATCGACATAAGCTTTTAATGGTAAGACACTGACGGACGTCTGGCGGAGTTCGAACTTCGGCGTCGTAGAGAGCCAGCTCCGAACCACTACGACCCCAAACACACTGATGATGATGATTATGATTAAAATCTGTTTAAAATCAGCTGATCTGTAAAAACATCTGGTCTCAGCAGGTCGTTCTGTCTTTCAAACTTAAACATTTGGAATTTCTTTCAATAATTTTTTATAATTATGAGATAAAATCGTGATGTCCTGAGAAGAAAATTTTATAAAATGTTAATTTTTTTTTAAAAAAGGAAATTTTATTAAGAAAACTGCCAGTTTTCTCACATTGTCTCATTTTTTTGTGATAATGAAATAAATAACCTTTATGGTTTGGTTCTGATTATAAGATACTTTTCCTGACTTTATTCCACCTATAAAGTTATTTTCTATAAATTAAAAATATTTATGTAAATGGTTTGTTTACTCAGACATTTATCTTGTCATTATATGAAAACAATCTTATAATTACAAGAAAACTGCAACTTTTCTCACATATGATGCACTTTTCTTGTAGTTATGCATTTTCACGTATCAGTAATCTTTCAGTAATGATGAAAAAACTTCTTTTTCTCAGTAATTTTTGGTTTGCTTGTAATACTTTTCCTATTATGTCTTTTTTTCTAATTACATTTGTTTTCTCTTTATGAATATTTTTGTTTATGTATTCATATAATTATCTCTTATTACTTCAAGAAAACAATCTCTTGATTTTTCTTGATAGACAATATTCTTTACTTTTACTTTAATTATGATTTTTTGCAATCAGGAAAGGTTTCTCATTATGATGTTTTCTTAAGACAATAAATTTGTGGTAAATGTTTTTCTTTGCCTTTGGTGAACACAGTGTCTGAAAAATGCAGTTTATTTCTCTTGACGAGCGCCTTACTATTTCTTTTTCTTCTCTTTCTTGAAGAAAACATTAAAATATTGGGAAATATTCTCCTTCTGTTTAACTTTTTTAAAATAACCTGACTCGTTTACAGGCAGAACGACTTGAGGAGGTCGAGATGTTTTTCAGTGCAGGCAGAATAACAACGCTGTGACCTCTGACCTCTTCAAATGGGGGTAAAGCTAAATGTCTAAAATCTAAATGAATGAACTGAAAACAAGCTGAAATGTAATCTTTAAAAACACCCAGGCGTCAGTGTGAAGCCCCACAGCGCCCCCTAGCAGCAGAGCAGGAACCCTGCAGAGCGTCCCGACAAGCGATCCTGCAGCAGCGAGGAGCAGAAAGAGTTAAACTAAGCGACTTCGTGTACAAAAAAAAAGAGATGAAATGAGCAGAACAGAAGAAGAAAAGCTGTGGCGTCAGGCGCTGAGGTGAAAGGGCTGATGGGAAATAAGCGGGGTAATAAATGACATGCTGTTAAAGCTCAAGCGTGCAAAGTTTTGCTTTTTTGTGTCTCCGCCTTCCTCGGACCGACAGGCGCTGCCTGAGACTGAAACTCCGTCCGTCCGTCGACGCTCACCTTACAAGACCAAAAAAAAGGGAGAAAAACCCACAAAACAAAACAAACTAAAGATAAAATCGATGCGTTTCTTCTCGCCACCTTGGTGGACTCGTCTTCTTCCTGTCCTGGTTAGTTCTCCTCCCTTAAACATTAAGGAGCTGTACCGTGTCGAGTGTGGTGTCGGCAGACTTCCTGTGTGCTTTACTCTGCTGGTCAGGAAACCCAACATGGAGTCTTATCAGGCAAAAAATAGAAAAGAAAACATCACTCTGGTCAGCCGCTGTGTCGAGACGTAGATGAGGGAGGGTGGGGGGGTAAGGCTGCCGTCTGCAGAGAGGAGCGATGGAGCGGACAGTGTTTTGATCCTCATAACTTCTCCTTGGA
Source organism: Lepomis macrochirus (assembly GCA_024633595.2). Taxonomy (NCBI): domain Eukaryota; kingdom Metazoa; phylum Chordata; class Actinopteri; order Centrarchiformes; family Centrarchidae; genus Lepomis; species Lepomis macrochirus. Next base: position 6,035 of record JALXJV020000426.1, read on the forward strand.
TTGGACCCAGATGAACGGACCCGACTGCTCCTCGATGATCTGCTTCACCTGATCGTAGATCTCCTCCAGAGTGTCGCCCTGAACGATGGCTGAAAGGATCAGAAACAACTCCGAGTTAACGATGAATAATAGAATAATAATAATAGAATTTTATTCCAACCTTAGAGTAATTTCTTAATTTTTATGATGGGGACACGAGGTTCTGTTTGGTGTCCTGTACTCGAGCTCTGTGGGCTGCAGGGGGCGCTGTCTCACATGTGAAATGCTCGGTGAACTCCTGCTCCAGCTTGGTGGCTCTGTCGAAGGTTTTCCTGCCCTGCTCCTCCGTCAGACGCTTGTTCATCTCCCTGCAGGACCAAACATCACACCGAGGTCACGCCACCTTTACTCCTCCCAGTTTACCGCCAGCAGCAGAGTAATTAAACACCAACGAAGAAAAGCACGAAGCTGCTGCTGTTTACTGCAGAGATGCTGTTTGACTCACATGATGTTCTCCACAGATTTGGGTTTGATGAAGATGGCGATGGGGTGAAGCTGAGCCAGCTGCAGTCTCTTGATGGCGTTCCCCGACACGTCCAGGATGCAGTGTTTACCCTGAGAACCACAGAAGAAGAAGAGGATCAATAACATGTTTATCAGTACCAAACATTTCTGAGCACGACGACGTCTTTACAACGAGAAGCTGAAACTCTTTTTCATGAGTCTGAATATTTTGTTAAAATTCAAAAGCCAAACATTAAACTGGTTTCAGCTCTGAGTCCTTGTGTCTCGTCCCTTTTAGATCAAACAGTTCCAGATACTGAAGAAACTAAACCCAGGAGCCAAACCAGGAACTAGTTGCTTGTTTTTACTGCAGGAACCCAGGAGCTGTTTCAGGAACTCCAGAATCTAACCTGTGTTTCCAGCAGAGGAACCAGGGACCACGTCAGCCTCTTTTCCACCAAAGCATTTTAAGAGCCGGTTCGGAGCAAACAAGTTCTTTGTGTTTCGACAGCCAAAGAACCGGTTCTTGGCCAGAAAAACTGGTTCCAAAGCGGCACCGACTTTGCTGGACTAGAACTGTTCTTTTTTACTACTTGTTAACTATCTAACCAGTGTAAAAAGAGGTGAGAGACTTCATTGGCTGATAGTTTTCTGGTGGTTATTTTCTAAACCCAGCAGGTCGTCCACAGCAGACAGGATCTCTGGATCTCTGGGTCAGTAAACACAACCAGCAGCATCCCTCTGTGCTTTGTCTCTCTGTGGGACTGGACTCTGGACACTATCTGCAGCAGCATGGAGACGTGTGTTTGAACCACATCTAGTCCCTGATGTCTCTGGCTGAGCTGCAGCTGAAGTTCCTGAAACGGTTCCCGGGAGAGTTCCTGCGGTGGAACCTGTCAGCAGGGTCGGTACCTTCTCGGCCACCTCTCGGACCGACTGTACGCTGGTTCCGTACAGGTGGTTGTTGTACTGGCCCGCCTCGATGAACCTGTGGTCCTGGATGTCCTTCTCCATCTGCTCTCTGGACACCACAAAGTGATAATCTCTGCCGTCCACCTCGTAGTCCCGCTTCGGCCGGGTCGTATCTGAGAGAGGGGGAACAAGAACCAGGTCCTGATCAGAGAGATCACCTGATACCTGACCGAGAACACGACCCAACATGTCGTCATCACTTTGAACCGGGTCCTCTGTGTAAAGGGGACACCTGAAGAGAAATCCTGAATGTTTCCAGCTGCAGAACACATTTAGTTTAGTTTAGCTGTCACTGATGTATGTTTACAGCATGTGCTGCCTACTTTCCACTCTCACATCGCTCTGTAGCTCTCTGAATCTGTATGACACTGATTTCTTACACATAAAAGTGAACGATCAGTCAGCGCTGACAAAGTGTTTCAGTTCCATCCACTGTGGGAATTACAAGTGGGACCTTTAAATAAAATAATATAACAGAGTTTGATCAGTTGTGTCTAAAAGTCAAAATAATTTTTTTTAAACAGTTTAACAACACCGCCATGTTTGTAGTTCTGTAAATCTAAGTAGTTCAAGTCCAGTGTAACACTTTAAATGGTACCAAAGTCAGCAGCAAACTGACAAAATAAAAACAATGTTTACGTCACCAAAAAAGAAAACTAACAATTAAATGAAGGACTTTATTATTATTATTATTATTATTATTATTATTATTATTATTATTATTATTATTATTATTATTATTTCACTGTAGGATCAACTGATGTCCAGCTGCTCTGTCTTCCTTCATTAATATTATTTATAATATACATGATACAGTCCAAAGAAAACAGCTGAGCACCTTGAAGCAGCCTGTTCATACAGCCTGTCTTAGCTTCTCTGCATTGGCTTCCTGTAAAATCCAGAATAGATTTTAAAATCCTTCTTCTCACATACAAAGCTCTTAATGGTCAGGCACCATCTTATCTTAAAGAGCTCATAGTACCTTACTACCCCACCAGAGCACTGCGCTCCCAGAATGCAGGGTTACTTGTGGTTCCTAGAGTCTCCAAAAGTAGAATGGGAGCCAGAGCGTTCAGCTATCAGGCTCCTCTCCTGTGGAACCAGGTTCCAGTTTGGGTTCGGGAGGCAGACACCGTCTCTACATTTAAGGCTTTCTACCTTCTAAAAGGGAGTCTCTACTTGTCTCTGTCTCTAAGTGCTGCTCACTGTGGGAATTGTTGAAGGTGTTAATAATATGATCTGTATGAAACGTGCAGTGAGATAACTTCTGTCATACAGTATATATCAGGTTTTACTGCTGTTTCCAAGGTCCCTGAGTTTGAAGATAAATCTGTACCAGCTGAGGGCAGCAGATGATGGATTTAGTCTCTAATAATCAGAGTCAGGTCATTAAAGAAGCTCATGAAGTCGTTCCTACTGAGGGCTACAGGATTACATGTGGCTCTCTGTCAGCCTGGCTACAGTGCTGAAAAGAGACTTATTCTGATTTTCCTCCATTAATGATGAGTAATAGGCTGCTTAATCAATCTATAGGAAATCAATCATAAACTATTTGGATAATCGATTAACTGTTTTGGAAATATTATCAAAACATTTCTGCTTCCAGGTTCGTGAATTTGAGAATTTGCTGCTTTTCTTGTTCTGACAGTAAATTACAGTAAACTGAATATTTTGACTCATCAAGATGTTTGATGATCAATTAGCTGAAACAGATTAATTAATAATCAAAGTCAGGTCAGTTAGTTACAGCCCATATGTAGAAGTGTTAGTATTAGTAGGAGCAGTACTGCCTGGTAATAGTAGTTTTAGTAGTAGAGGCCTTGTGTGTGAGTCAGTGTGAACCTGCTGCCACTAGAGGGCAGCAGTGTGAAGGATTTGTTCTACACAGTAACAGCAGTACAGTAGTTGGAGCAGTATTAGTATTAATAGCAGTAGTAGTAGTATCAGGTGGAGACGCAGTGTGTTGTTGCAGACACTAGAGGGCAGCAGTGTGACAGTTCTAATGATACTTTTTATTCTGAATCAACCTGCTGATTTCATCCCAGCTGTTAAACAACAGATAACAGTCTGTGTTACTAAATTCAGCACCAACCTGAATGTGTTTGTGGTAACAGGAATGTTTGTTTGTATTTCTGCATCATCGTGAGCCAGATTTTTTATCTGCTGTCAGATTCAAGTCAAGACGAAGAAACTTCTCACTGAATCAGTTCAGAGAAACAGAGAAGTCTGGGAAACAAGAAGCATTTAGAAACAACATTAAAATAACAGAAAGATAAATAGTGTCAGTAAGAAATGAAGCTGCTGGCTGACAGTAACCTTCATCTTCTTTTTCAACAACAGACATTTGAAGATTGAACACAAACAGGATTTTGGAGAATGAAGGTCTCAGTGTGACGAAGCACACAATGAAAACAAGAAGCTGTTAGACTTTTTATACTAGAGAGATACAACTACATGTTCCTGCCTTGAATTGATGATTTTCACTGTAAGAATCAGCTGAGTTTGTAGTTTTCCTTCTTTCTAATGTACCTGTAGTGATTTGAAATAGTTCAATAGAGGAGATGAACTGTAATAAAGCAGAATGAGCTCCGACTCAGCAGAAAACCACACAGCAGCTTCAGCTGAGCTGTCAATCAGCAGCAGCAGCCTTATCTGTCCGCCGCAGGGGCTGATGGGAGGTCTGAGGACCTGTTAGAAACCACGTGGCCCTCGTCTGATCTCACAGCTCGTCCTTGTTTGGCCTCAGCTGCATCAGAGCGCCACTTCTCCCCAGGTTCACCAGAGGAAACACCACTGCACACAATGCTTTTCCTCCCAGCTGCTGCTCTGTGCTGTCTGTGTTCAGGTGAGTGTTTCCAGCCAATCAGGAGCCAGCAAACTCCACCTGGAACAAACACTGTCACACTGACCTTCATCTATCTGTCTGTGTCTCTACAGCTGGCTGAGGATGGATTGAGAAGATGAC
>JALXJV020000427.1:0-10428 GCA_024633595.2 Lepomis macrochirus
GGAATGAATCAATGTCATATATGACAACTTCTGTGGAAGAAAATAGGAGAAACTCCATGACAGAGGTTTGTCATCATCATACACAATAATATTCACAGCACTTTTGTGTAGTGTCATCATTATGGATTATGTTGATCCCAGTGTATCCCACTCATCAACCTTTTTTAGCTGACTCTTTTCTTTGAATTTAATTTTACATGTTTTGTCCAAGTTGGATGAGCCTAGAGGCAAACTACTGGAGTAGTTGTTTAGCTTCAACATAAACTCCACAAGGCATTTTCCAAACAATTCTATACATTTCCAAACAATGCAATACACAAGATGCTGTTTTTCTCCAGCAGGTACACAATTCTCTGGATAATACATAACGAATATTTTCCTAGTAAACTTGATGGAGGTTCTTTAAATGCACATTGCTTTCTGATATTCAGAATCAGATTCAGTCTCCATTCTACTGTGAATTTTTTTTCAGACTAGACTAAGAGCAACATTTGGCTTGCAGAATACGGACATACTGAGTGTACAAAATAGACATAGAAGGAAAGACCAATGATACTAGAGGATGTGCTAGTGATTTTAGCTTATTTCTATTAGCGGGAGAGAGCATGGTGAAGTAGCAGGTAGCGCAGCACAGGAGGATCGTTTCAATGAGATTATAGGCTAGGAAGAGGAGGTGTTGTCGGAGAGAGTCTTGAGTTTACGTATGACGGCTATGTTCAGACTGCAAGCCAAAGTGACCCAAATCTGATTTTTTTTTGACAGTTGGAGCAGACAAGTCACATGGAATCTGATCTTTTCCAGTTTGAATTTAGGCCATTTCCATATTAGATCCAAATCCGATACAGATCGAATTCTTTAAATCCGACCTGAGTCTGGTCGGCATTAATACGACGTCTGTCTAGACTAGCTGTAGTCACAGTTCTGCTGTAAAGGGAGTCGCTGTAAATGCAAAAGCTCCACAAAAGCCATTAATAAACATGTGGCTCTCCTTGCTATCATCTGCTCACAAATTCCCTTCCTTATGCTGCATTCCAGACCGGTCGAAACTGGAAATTTGAAATATCCAACTTCCAAGCTCATGACGCATGATGCCAAATGTAAACAATAATGGCTGACCGTACCAATCTTATGTTTCTTTGGCAAGTTGATGCACAGTAAAACCCTCAGCAGTGCACTTGGTGTTAATTAAAAGGATGGCCATTTTAGTAAAAACAAGTGATAAATATACGTTACTCGTATGTTCTGACAGGGCTGTCTTTTTTCAAATAATTTTGACAGCATCATTGACAAGTCACCTTTGAGAATGTCATTACTGGTAAACAAATCAAAACATTCCTCAACAATAAAGTTTGGGTCATAAGGGAAGTTAAGACTGTTATTAATAAGAAAAAAGAAAAGGATTTTTTAGCGGTGACAAAGATAAAATTAAAACTGCTCAGAAGGACCTGAAAATAATAACCAGACAGGGCAAGCAAAAAAAATATGGGGACATGGTAGAGGGACAGATGTCTAGTAGTAATACCCGTGGTCGCCAGATGGCGTGAAATCCATTACTGACATTAGACCAGTAGTCATGACCTTGACTTTTCTGATGCTTACATGCGGTCATGTGGTCAGGAGGTCAGTAGACGACTGCAGCTGAAGCTTCTCAAACACAATAAAGCAGCAGGACTGGATGTCGTCCTTCCCTGCACCCTAAAAGTCTGTGCCGACCAGTTGTGCTCCGTATACTTCACACTATTTTTTCGTTTCCTTTATCGTCATCAAAAATTCCTGTGATATGGAAAACATCTTGCCTCGTACCAACCCAAAAAAAGTAATGTGTGTTGCTGTGACCTCACCAAGCATTGCCCCAGAGTGCTTACTTCTCAAATCTTGAAATGTTTTGAAAGGGTTAGGACACTTGTCTAAACAAGTGTCAGCCGTTCCATTATTTTTATACTGTGTAAAATTAAATAAAATTTATAGTGACCTTGAATCCACAGCCAGTTCAGTCAGGATTATGTTTTTGAGTTTTCTAGTGCTTTTTACACTATTAACATTTTAGCCCAAAAATTAATTTATTTTAAATTACACCACTATTGCTTGGATTTTAGATTACCTCTTGGTACGTCCCAGTTTGTCAGATTTGATAGAAAAATATCTGACACTATTTTAACTAAAACAGGAGCACCACAGGGCACAGTTTTATCCCCTTTATATTCACACTCTACAATCGCTGACTACATGCATGGTCAGGCATCTTGTCCCATTCAGAAATTTTCAGATGACCCTTCCCTTGTTGGTCTTCTTATTTGTGGTGATGACCAGGCCTATAAAAATGAAACTGCATCCTTTGTGAATTGGTGTACGCCAAACTTTTACAACTAAATGTTGGAAAAACTAAAAAGTTGTTTATTAACTTTAGGAGGAAGAAGTAGGAGGTTCTTTCTGTGATCATCAAAGATCAGCAAATCAAATGTCTCGTCATATAAATATCTTGGTGTTTGGGAGGACAACAAATTAAACTGAAAAAAAAGAGACATTGTTTTCAAGAAGGCCCAGTCAAGGCTATTTTTCCTACGGAAATTAGAATCCTCTGATGTGATTTTTTTAATCAAGGCACTATAACCAGTGTTCTTTTTTATGCTGTGCTTTTGTTTGTGAGGCAGCATTCCTATAGACGATAAAAATAGGATCAATAAGTTGATTATAAAACGCTGGCTCTGTGATCGGCCTTCCTCCTGAGTCAGTAGAGATCATCTTAGAAAAGAAATCGAGTGCCAAACTGAAGAATATCATGGATCTTGTAAACCATCCACTCCACAGCGTCCTTAAGACACTTAGTAGTTCCTTTAGTGGCCGACTGAACATGCCCCGGTGTTCTACTGAATGGCTCAGAAGGTCTTTTATCCCAATCAGCAATTCTATTTTTTAATGAATATTTCTGATTTTTGGTTATAAGCTCTTCACCTGCTCATTTAAAAAAACATGTTAGCTTTAATCAGGGTTCTAAAGCAGGGTTTTCAAATTGGGTGAATGTGAGCCTCCCTTAGAGTAGGTAAGAACAGCCGAGCCCCCAAAACACTGTCTGCCTGCCCTAACCCACGCCACTGCAGTAAATGCCGTCTTTCGTGTGTTCCAGGCAATGATGAGTTTCAATAACAACTGATTGTCTGATCAACAACAAATCTTTTTTTAAATTTTATTTGAAGACATTTTATTTTCTTTTTTTGTGCATTCATAAATGATTCTTTGCAACAGCAAATAATTTCCAACTTCATGCAGGCCTAATTGAGGCTACTTTTAAAATCACTGAACATCAGTAGCATATGCCTAACCACAAGTCAACAAAACATGCTTAAAGAGATGCACATCAAAATGAAAATTCTGTCATCATATACTCACCCTCAAGTTGTTTCAAACCTTATGAATTTCTTTCTTCTGCTGAACACAAAGGAATATATTTTTATGTCAGTAACCAAACAGTAAACTGGTCCCATTGACTCTTTTGATTCTTCAAAATATATTCCTTTGTGTTCAGCAGAAGAAAGAAATTCATACAGGTTTGAAACAACTTGAGTGTGAGTAGGCCTATATGATGACAGAATTTTCATTTTGAAGTGAACTATCCCTTTAACGTGTAATCGGTCAAAGCTACCGACGATCGACACCTGACCGGTTGAAAAGCCGCCTCGAACAAAACCAGCACAATGGACAGCTCTACCTGATCAATGAACGACAACGCTGTTTGTTCACGGAACACAACATTTAACAGTCAACTGCATTGAAGGCATGTTTTCAGATCGAACAGATTCACATATTTTTCATGAAGCTTAAAATAAAATAAAATGAAGATTTTATGTTCTGGGGAGAGTCAACCCTTCTTCATTCGGTGGGTAGGATTACTTTTGGTTTGTGCAGTGTAGCTAATTCACATAGGCCTATTTATTAAAATATTTAATTATCTGGGAATTGTGGATCTCCTCCATAATGCTGAAATTGCCGAATTCGGCTGAATGTTTTGACGAATTACGCCACAGCACTTATATGATTGCACTGATTGGCTATAGCTGGGAGCAGACAGTGTCAATCAATGTATTGGAGATTGAGAAAACGGCAACCGTGACCATTATACTTTTAAACAGAACCATTCAAAACGAAAGAAAACAGACTGCTCTCTGCTTATGTGGGCTAATCCGTATGAGCAACTATGATAGATGTAAAGAAAACAAAGTTGCTTGTCAGATTTTCCTAACAAGCTACCCTTTTTTTTAATAAGCCCCAAAAAAACGCAACCCGCAACCCGTGCTGTTTTAACGGGACTTAAAAAAACCAACAACAAAGTCGCGTATTATAAACTGACTCGCGCCTCCCCTGTCGCTCTTTGGCGCCCCCCAGGGGAGGCGCACCTCACCTATTGAAAACCGCTGTTCTAAAGGCTTTAAATGGGTGCATTGTTTTTTGTCTTGTTTGTACATACTGGATGTCCTTTCTTTTTCTACTGTATGTTGTGTGATGTGAGCTGGTAGCAACTGAGCTTCCCCCATTGGGGATTAATAAAGTTTTTTCTATTCTATTCGAATAGGATTAATAAATAAATAAAATATGTCTACATCAATTTACATGCAGAACAAGTTTTAGAATTTGATACTAGTATGTATTATATTAACTTGCTTCAGTGGGAGCTCCCATTGTTGTGTGACGTCATTCGACTGCTACTCGTGAAGTCAGAAAACAGAAACGGTGGGCGAGTTTAATCTCAAAGCGTTTTTCACAGGTTTGCAACATTTTCGGATTAAACAAAATGTTTCCTCGTTCTGCAATGGACTTTGTGGTGTGTTTTCTTCCATTTAGTGGGCATGTCTGAGGTGTTACCCAATCAGCTGCGAAAAGTTTGTAAACACAACTCTGTTAAAAAGGCAGCAAAAATTCAGTGCGCTTGCGTACACAGCAGGGTGTTTGGGGAACAGATGACACGTTTTGCTACGTTTCGTCTGCGCTGAACTCAGCCCCTACTGTGTATGCCAGCGCACAGGAGGAGCTGTAAGAAAAAGTACGATGTAGAGAAGCAGCAGGAGGAGAAGGACAATGGAACCAGAAACAGTGACAGGTAGAGCGGCAGTGTGCAGGGCGGGGTAGGCAATTATTCATGAATAGAATTAGAAAATGGATTATTGTTATTACTGATGTTGTTCTCATGCATATGTAGCTGTACAATCAGTACAAGCAGGGTCAGGGTCTAGCAAAGGGGAGGCTGAGCCAGAGATAGGCTCAGAGCTACATGCATACACGCACTGCTCTATTATATGAGACTGCATCGTTGTTTTTGATTATAATTAACTATTTTAGCATTCTGACTGACTCAGATGATGCCTCAAGTACAGTTGTTTACAGTAAAGTTGTGAACACTTTGAGTCTCCTGTGAAAAATGGGAGAGTTAAAAGTATGAGTTAACCGGAGCTAATCTTTACACCACCGCGTGCTGCTGTGTGTGACTTTCATCTGTGCTTGCAGGTCACTTTCAGGCCGCGAACAATTCACACTGGAGTCTGATATAGGCCACATTTAAGCAATAATGTGAATTGTCAAACAAAAAAATCGTATCTGAAAAAAAAAATCGGAAATGAGCATTATGGCCTGCCCTCTGAACGTAGCCTTTGTCCCCTGAGAAATATTTCACACTCAGTGAAGTGATGCAGCTCATGGTTTAAATCCTGGTGTAAAGTTGTTCAGGTCTCTGGGTGCTGGAATGCTGGCTCCTTTACAATTACTTTAGCCATGCAAAGCAAAACATTTTTTATACCATGGAGTGGAATGAAGATGAACAGGTGTAATCTTTTCAATAAAACTCTGTTATCATTTAACTAGAAAACCAAGTAGAGAATGAATCTATCTGCATGTGACAGGATCTTTTCCTCAGGCATTTACTGAAACCAACTATCTGATTAAAGTCTGCATGTGTTTAGCAATGGCTTACGTGTAATGGGCATTCATTTATGTAAAAGTCCCTCACTCTAACTTTAATTAAGGCCATGCAGAAGAATATGAGGAAGCAGATGGTTCCTTGTTTTATGTTCAGGAAAGTAAAATCAGGAATTGAAAAGTACAAGGCATTTGCCCAATATGGTAGAACAGCTACAAACAGCTACAAACAGAGCTTTTCCCAACACATTGGGAATTTAATCAATACACAATACCATCTACTGCCCATAATAGGTAATTCTCCTAAAATCTAAAATTGATAGAAGACTCCATCCACAGTTTTGAAGATTGTCAACGGTATCCAGAATATTTTACCGCTAATACATGTATAATACAATAAACAAAATACAGTATTGATAATGAAGCATGATTATAAACAATGAATGAACACCAGAGGTGGAAGAGTACAGCAGCAGAGCTACATTGTAAAATTCTTAATCTTCTTCTTCTTCTTCTTCTTCTTCTTTGGCATTGTTTTTACCAGTTGTATTTTTATTAATGGACTGCGTTTTAACAAAGCCAATAAGTCAAAAGGTCAGATTTTAAATTATTTAATTGCTGAAGCAAAAATGGCTATTTATTTATCTCATAGAGACAGACTCCAGGCTGGACCTCAACTTGATGCCGTGGCTCTGTGGAAGGTTAATATAAAGGCCAGATTGAGACTAGAGTTTTGTTTCCACAGAGCCACTGGGAATATGCAAAATTTTATACAGTTATGGGGTTTTAATGGGATATTGTGCAATATATCAACTCAAGGAAAATTAGAATTTAACCAGCACCTTATTTAATTATTGTTTAAAACTTGTCCTGATGTGATACCTTGTGTTTTGAATTGTATTTTGTGCATTTCTTGAGTTGTAAATAAATGTATTGTTAAAAATCAAAAAATCTTCTTCTTCTTCCTATTCTTATTCTTATTCTTATTCTTATTATTATTATTATTATTATTATTATTATTATTATTATTATATTGGTGGAAGAAGTACTATAACACTTCACTTCAAAATCTCTCTGTTACAGCAATATGTACTAAGATATAAAAGTAAAAGTTCTCACTATGCAGTGAAAATCGGCTCAGTCAGTGCTCATGATTATATATTATATATTTTTATTATTAATATTGATTTTAATATTGTATTTAACTGTGGTAGAAGTTTGAAAGGTTTAATGGAATGTTTACAATGCATTGTATTTTACACATTCTGCCTGATTTAGTTTTGGCCCTCTGTGAGTTTGTTATATTTGATCAGTTCAGTATCTGTTATTTAGTATGTTGTGTTTTAGGGTTCAGTCCGTTCTGTTGGCCTGTGTCTGTTTATGTCATTGTGAGCTCTGCCTGATTTGTTATCCGTTTGGTTATTGTCTCTGTGTTTATCTGTTCAGTTATCTTAGTCTGTGGTTGAGTTTGTCAGTGTTGTCCTGTTACCTTGTCATCTTTAGCCACTCTGTGTTATTAGTTCGGTCCCTGTTTGTGTTGCTGCTAACGCCTTGCGATAAACTCCCTGTTGCTGTCCTGTTTAGATTAAACTTTAGCAGTTGGTCCATGTTTTCTGTTTGTGGTTTTGGTTCCTGGTCTTGTGTTCTCTGTTTAGTCTTGTGTATTCCCTTGTTCATTTACTGATTCTGTTTAGCTCACTTTGTACCTGTCTGTTATGTTTTCTGTGTAGCATTATTTATTATGTTATACATCCGCATCTTTAAATTTACTTAGTATCTGTCTTGCCTCTTACGTTTAGCTCTGCATCTCAGCCCTGTGTCTCAGTTCATGTCTTATACCTCTTTTCGACCAAAAAAGAACTGGTTCAGAACTGGTGCTGGTTCAAAGTTGGTTCAAAGCTGGCTTGCGAACCTTCTCAGAACCTGTTTGTTTTTCCACTGACTAGAGAGCCCAGCAAACAACGTCATTACGTCACTGTGAACGGTTCCAGTCCAGCAAAGAGTTGGTGCCGCTTTGGAACCAGTTTTCCTGCCCGAGAACCTTTTCTTTTCTGTCAAAACACAAAGAGCTGGTTTGATTAGGCACCAGCTCCGAACCGGCTCTCAAAATGGAAAAGGGGCTTTAGTGTTTACTTCTGGTCTGTATACTTGTGTTCTGGGTTAACTGTCTCTCTGCTGGCCTGCCTCTCATGTTACCACCTGTTGTCTCTGCCTGCCTGCCTGTCTCCCAGCTCGTTAACCCATGTGTGCATATATACTTGTCTCTTTCCTCAGTATGTGTCCGGTCATCGTTGTGTGAATACACATTGTCATGTTTCGTTTGAAGAGTGTTCTGCTTGCTTTGGAATTACATGTACAGTTGCGTAATCTTGTCAGCCACTATTATCTGTAAGCTTTGTTTTCCATGTTTTGGACCCTGGAACTGAATCTCTGCTTTTAGTGTTTTGCGTGTGGGCTCTCACTCCTGCCTCTGCACTCATCCACGAAATCGTGACATTTACATGCTCATTATAGGGTTTTTAAAAATTTCATCTGCAAAGTAACTACACTAAATGTAAAGTCCAGAGTGTAAAATGTAAATGTAAAGTCAAAAAGTAAAGTCCAATACCTTTAAAATTATACTCAAGTACATTACTTGAGTAAATGTACCACCACTGATGTATTCAATAATAATGAAATATGAACACAGTATCAACATGTAGTTTTTCCCCAGATGAGTGCAATGACATTATGTATCTACATCTTTTGTGGTTGTGCTGGGCCTACATTACCTGGTAGACTGGTGTTAGGCTGGCAGTACTGGCCGTCAGCTGGAAACCCGTTAATGCATCCACATGTGTCATCGATGATGGCGTCACAGGCTCCATTGTCAATGCAGCTGTTATATGACCAAGCAAAACTCGGCTCACATCTGCACTGGTATCCAGTCGTATTTGGTGAACACACTGTGTGAAGAAGAAGCAGCACACAACATTAAAGATTGATGGCATGTTTACTGGTAAAGCTAAAATATATTTAGTTTATTTAGTTGTACCTGTTGTTGCGGCAATGCTGTTAATTTCAACAGTGTCATTGATGCGCACAGGAGTGAACGTGCTCAAAAGCGTTCGGAGGTGCTCCAGGTCAGAGATGTTTATGACAACTTGGAGAACATAATCAGAGGAATTTAAGGTAGCTGTGAAGACAAGAAACAGACGCAATCAGATACTGTATAACTGGTGAAGTGATACTTCACTGACAAGAAAAGGACAAATTTAGTAGCTAATATTAAATATTTTTGCTCTAATGAGCATAAAGGCAAGTAGTAGTTTCAGTATCACTGATAAAACTGATCCATTCTGTTGATATTAATTTGGAACTCACTCGCTCTTTTTTCTCTGGCATGAATGTGTGGTGCATTTGTGCTCATGAATTCCTGGAAAAAATGAATTTACATCATACATTAGATCAACATACAGTTTGTCTACATAAAACAATAACTGTAACTAAATACTAAATATACACAAAACCTCACAGTGAGCAGTCATACTACAATAACATATTACATATGTTTAGCAATGTAGCCAGACCATACCAGGTGCAGTATCTCATGGTATGTCTTACCTCAAAGGATAAATCCAGAGATGGTGTGTATCCCTGATCCTCCAGACTGTAGCATATAACCACAAGAACAACCATGTATCCTACTGCCTTTGGTAAAGCCATCCTGACTAAAGAGAGAATGCAAGCAACACAATGATTTCTCATTACTTAATCAGTCAGAAGAAATGTACAGGCCTACATGTATTTCTTAAATTAATGGCTGATGATATAGATAATTTAAAGCTGTGTTATGTGAGATTGTGCTGGTAAACAATGTTCAAAATGCTTCAGTAGCGTCCCATGATAGAAAGAAAAAAATTGTTGTTAATCAAGTTTAAGGGCATGCTACCATTCCATTTACATAACTTCATTTAAACAGGAAAGATGTTGCTATGGATTCAGTGAGTACTGCTGTGGCCTATAATGTGAGTTTTTATTTTTTAGCCTATACTTAAAATAAAGACACCGCTCTGAAATAACACTGTTGGATTTCTATAAATATCATCACTGAGTCCGGTCTAGACCTGCTGTTTCATAAAAGCTTCTGAGATAACTGTTGTTGTGATTTGGCTGTATAAATAAAATTGATTTGAACTGAATTATTTAAATAAGAGCTAACAAGCCCCAACAGTCAGACAATAGCATATTGACTAAAGCAACACACTTTTTCAAATGAAAAAAGAAAATGTAGGAATATTTTAAGCGTATCACCTTTATAGGTGAAAGAATCTCTCTCTGAGTGATTATTCTGCCTTTCTCTTATGAATTATTTTCATTTTCAACTATTAATGTACAGTATGAGGTATGTTTTGCAGGGATACATAATGTCAATCACTGGACATGCATGCTGAAAAATATCAACAAAATGTTGAAACTTTAAATATTTCCCATGTTACATTTTCTTTTTTTAGGTGCTCAGGGCAACAGAGGTGTGCTTAAGGT
>JALXJV020000428.1:0-10359 GCA_024633595.2 Lepomis macrochirus
CTTTTCTACAATGGAGCTGAGGGGGTTTTACCAAATGTAACAAAAAGCAGGGCTTCTACAACAAACAGACGGGGACAAATGAAAGGAAGAAGCTGAATCAAAGAGAGGAGGAACATCAGATGCAGATGCTTCGTGCAGCAGGGTCACTGAAGCAGCTTTGGTGAGGATGAAAATGATGTGAATAAAATGCTGCGGCCTTTACAGTCACCAGATCTCAAGCCAGTTTCACACCTGTGGAAGATTCTGGAGCAACGTGTAAGACAATGCTCTCCAGCAGCATCTCCATAAGAGCAGATGATAGAAACTCTCATCTTCAGATCCATCATGTTATTGATCAGAGTCCATGTTAAAGACAGCTGCTGTCACTGTGTTCACAGCTCAGAAGGCATGCTCAGTGGTGACATCAGCAGTGATGTCATCACACTCTCCATCCAATTCGTCACTTCCTCCAGCCTGCTGGGTCATCTCCATGGAGACGGCTGGTTTGTTTCCTGTCTTCCTGCTGCAGCAGATGGACAGCATCAGAGCAGTAGAGACGCAGTATGGACAGAAGACCACTAGATGGCAGCAGAGTCTGAGCACAGACAGAGAGGAGTCTGACGGAGGAGAACAAGAATCACAGTCAGGTTTGTTGCCAAGTAGGTTTTCAGCATCCAAGGAATTTGTCTTTTTGGTGCAGAACAATAAACACAGTGAGAGAAAATAAAAAACAAGGACTGTAAAAGTCAGGAATCATAATTATAAAGTAGAAATGTACAGAATGATATAGTTGTGTTTACAATGATTTATTGAGGAGAACAACTCATGTTTCTCTCAGGAAGGGGGGTCTGGACAGTTTGGTGGAATCACCTCATCAAGACTGATTTATACTTTCATTTTATGTTTATTTCACACAGAATTATCAACAAACAAATGTAGAACCAAATGTCATTCATCGTGGTCTCATGTTCCTAAAATGACTTTCAGTCAGATATTCAATGTTTGTTGTCTCAGTTCATCTTATTTTGATATCATTATGGTTCATGTTTGTATTTCTAGTCAACACAAGCTGTTTATGAAATCCTCCTATTTCTTTCTTTCTCCTCCTGGACTCTCCACCTGTGTTCACGCATTTATTCTGCTGCTGTTCAACTTGTTCTGGATCTTTTTAGAAATAATTAACGTCCATCAGCTCACCTGCAGCAGTCAGCACAGCCAGACCTACAAAAGGAGAACAAGGGTTACTAAAGGTCAGAGGTCAGCAGGTTAACTTTGGATTCAAATATAGAGACAGTTAGTGGAAAATATCTAACTGAGCTTTCAACAGCATCTCATGGTGTTCATCAGTAAATGGAGTTGGCTCAGGTGTCATCATGTGACCTACAGGTACATCATGCTTCACCATCACTGCTCAGGTGTAGAACAGGTGTGTGTGTACCTGCAGTGTGTTTCCTTTGAGCAGATCTGACAGCATCTGGATCAGCAGGAAACAAACACAGATCAATCAGGTTATTGGAAATGGAGATCAGAGAGCATTTCTCAGACACAGTCTGGTTCCAGTCTGTTCAGATCAGCTGAGTCAGACAGCTTTCATACCTCTTCGAGTCCAGCAGGTATATATATATATATATATATATATATATATATATATATATATATATATATATATATATATATATATATATATATATATATATATACATATATACATGTGTATATATATACATGTATATATATATGTATATATACATGTATATATATACATATATATACATGTATATATATGTATATATATATATATATATATATATATATATATATATATATATATATATATATACATATATATATATATATATATATATGTATATATATATATATATGTATAGATACATGGGGTATTTCTATGCATATCTGGACAGACACTTTCAATTTTTAAGAGAAAAAAAATTGATGACTCCTATCAGAAATCTGTGGTGTAAAATAAGGGCCGTTGTCAATAAACTGACTGCAGTCAATACTGCTGAAGTCAGACTGCAGCAGTCTGACTGCAGCAGTATTGACTGCAGTCAGACTGCTGAAGTCAGACTGCAGCAGTCTGACTGCAGCAGTCTGACTTCAGCAGCTGACAGCATCCGGGTCACTTCACAGCTCGGTCCCTAGGGAAGATCAACAAGAGACTCTGAGGCTCCACAGCAGGTAGGACGTTCTCCTCACTGGAAACTACAGACTTGATATATTTTACTCCTGTTCACAAGCTGTCTGCTGCTGCACCTCTTCAGTCTCAGATTCTAACTAGATTTCACTATACGTGACGAAGAGTATTTTTACACAGTATATTTTGACCTCACTGTAGCTGCTGTGCATATTAATACTCTCTGCCGTGTGTTTTACCTTTGAGGCACCCTGGGCTGTGTTTTAATGATCTCAGCGCACAGCATGAAGCGCATGGTGCAGTTGCGTTTGGAGCATCCAGCACCAGTTCTGATAGTTTAACTGCACCGGGCGCATGGTTCACAGGGCTGCACCAAGGCTGTGTAGTAGTCGCGAGTGTGTTTGGGCGCAGCGTGCAGTAAACCAATCAGAGTGTCGTCCCACATTCCCTGTAAAAGCTTTGGGCGGCCTCAGTGCAGAAGAACAGAGCATGAATTAAAATCAGATCCTGTCGGGAGATTTTAATAATCAAAGCGACTGTTCTTCTTGTGTAATCTGAGGCTCCACAGCAGGTAGGACGTTCTCCTCACTGAGAGGCTGTCCAGCAGCAGGACGGACTCATGGGCTTCATCTTCATCAGTTCAGCCCCTGATCCTCCTCCTTCCTGCTGCTGCACTCAGCTCTGGATGGAAACCTTTCACAGATACTGACACCTTACATTCACTCTGCTTACTGGGACAAAGTTGTTTCTGTGTATTTTTAAATATCTGTAAATTTACGTCAGTGCTTCTGTTGAGCTCCACAGGTCACTAAGTAACTAATTAAGTAACTAAGTAAGTAAGTAACTCAGTAAGTAAGTAAGCAGCCAGTGTGGCTGGTGCCGTCCACCATGAGCAGGCTGCAGTCCTGGACTCATGGAAACATTAAGTGAAAGGCTGCAGCTCGTTCAGTCAGCATCTGTCCAAGCAGAAGGACACAAAGATCAGACACATCCTGTCCAGTGTTGCCTTCAGGGTGCGTCTGACAGAACAGAGACGCTGTTAGAGTCAGTACAGGCGTTTCACTTTACTCACATGAAGTCTGAACAGTCTGTCTGCTGCTCTGTCTCCCTCTGCAGGTTCAACACAACATGGGAGACCGTCAGTGCACCGTTGAGATTCAGAATAAGAGCTCTGAGTACAGCCTCATTAACCCGCAGTGAGTCTAGTTTAGTTTCTCTCTGAGTGTTGTTAAATGTTTCTATGAGAGGACTGATATCAGCTGCTAACAGCTGCATGCTTCTAATGGAGCTAAGCTAACAGTTTCCCCCTGCTTACAGTGTTTGTGCTAAGCTAGGCTAAACACATGCTGGACTGATGTCTGTTCTGGACACTGTGAAACTAATTTGATATTTTATTCTGAAAATGTGACTTGGGGGAATTGAGTGTCAAACTTTTGACAAGCCTGTCCGTCTCCTCAGAGTGTACACTTACAGTGGATGCTATGCGGACCCGTTTCCACCAACTGTTGGTCCCTCTGAATCTGGCAGCGCTCTGTTCATCAAGACTCATGACACAGCAACCGGAGCTGTTGGAGTCTTCACTTTTGATCTGCAGAATGAATCAACAAAGACATGTGATGGAAAAATGGCCGTCATGTACTCCGTTCCTTTTGACTACAACTTGTACTCTAACTGGTACGCAGTGGGAGTCTTTGATGTGAACACAAAGTGTGATTATGACCTTTATTCTAAGATGTATTATGAGAACATGGCAGAGTTTGTCAGAGGTGACCCAAAACATGGTCTGATTCACAATGACCATCGTATTACCATCGCAGCCACAATGTCAGACTCTTGCACATCTGTCATCAAGGTACATGTGTTACCAGGTTCTCTCAGGAACCAGTAGTCCCAGTTGGCCCACTGAGACAGAAAGTCTGGTTCTGTTTCATCAGGTCACTTTTCATCAGTTTCTCTTTATATATCCGCTGTCTGCTTGGATACTAAGCTGCATTTCCTTCCTGTTCTGGTTCTGACTGTGTGATGACAATAAAGTTGAATCTGATCTATTAAATAGTTGTGTGATAAATTTCAGTCTTCAAACTAAAAACCTCTGGGAACATGCTCTTTGTTAAATGTTGGCAGCTTTCTTTGTGTAACAGGTGCTGAATGTACAAAACAATTTGTGGAACATCAGTGGGGTCAATATTACAAAGACACAAAAGATTTCACGAATGAAAACAAAAGAACAACATATTGTATTTTTGTGTCTCCACGCTGATGTGAGCTGGGTGAGGTACGTCACTGCCACCTGTTGGCAATGTGAGCAATTGTGACCCAGAATTTCCCCTTAGGGATCCATAAAGTATTTCTGATTCTGATAACATGATAACACAGCAGTGGGTAATTAGACTCATCGTAACACATTATTATCATTCTAATGAGCTTCTTTATCAGGATGATTGAATAAAATATTGACTTATTAATGAGACATGTTTTTAAAATTTTTAATATCTTAGAATAATAACCATAAATACATCAGTGGTTAGATTAATAGATTGAAATAAAAATCGTTAGTGCAGCCTTAGATGTGAGCAAACTCTGCTTCCACCTACAAACATTTAAGATGACTGAGTCTGCCTGTACTTGACATTTTTCTTTTGCAGCATCCTGATGCCTCCTCCAAAGCTGCCAGTGATGAAAAGACAACTTATCCAAAGTCACTTTTTAAAAGGAGGCTGCATCAAACGTCCCACATCAAACTCTGGCAGATTGTGTTGAATTATAAGATCCTCTAGATATCAGCTAAGAACACAAGTCATTTCAGTTCAGTCAACGTATTTATTTATCTTTATTATTTCATAGCAGGTCCATCAGCCTCCACCTCTAACTGTCCCTCCAAGCGGCAGCCTCCGGCTCTCACTTCCGATGCCAATACGGAAGTATCTGAACTGCAGTTCATCGAGTGGCCACTTGAGGCTTGCTGCAGAAGGGAGTCAATCTCCATTGACCCCCATGTTAAAATGCCCAACTTTACAGCAGAATAAAACATGTTTACAGCCTGGTTCAAAAAATGGTTTTAGTGCATATCGTTAATTTTGCCCTTCAAGACAGCCGTGAGGGGGGTGAATTTTTTTTAAAACTCACCTGTTTAAAGTATATAAGCCTCAAAGTTCTGCATTAGTAGGGGCGTGGTCTCATTGATTGACAGGGGACTATGACCTGCTGTCAGCTAGCCGAGTGACTGCTGTCTGTTAGCTCAGCTATGTCTTTCACGGAGCTCGGCGGCTCCACCTGAGTGTTTTGGACATTTCTTCATGCAGATACCGGGCGAATAAAGACGTGAGATTTATTGGAGAGAAAGAGAACCTCCACAAGCCTGTGCTGCAGTTGGTGAATGAAATTCTAGCATTTTATTTGTGTTACAATAATTAGCAGATATGGGAACATAACGTTACCTAACCGACTAATTATCCAGCTTTAAGCTTTATTAACAACGCTTAAATAACAGGAGTCTGCTAAATGCAGTTTATAAAGAAGTGTATTAGAGAAGTCTGTGAAAATCAAAAAACAAACGACCGAACTGTTCTGACTTTACTACCTTTGTTGTGAGCAACACATTTCGCCCATTGCTTCTTTAGGCTCACATAGTGAAATTACCAAAACATTTACAGGTGTGTTAAGTAGACCCTGTGAAGGTCATGTGACCAGCACAATCCATGTTTTCCATGACACCAATAAAATTAACATCTTATTCAAACTATTATAATATAAACGGCAAGAATGTGCGAATTATCCAAACACATCAACAAACATCATAATATAGATATTTTATACATACATCAGTCACGAGAATTACAACATAACAGGAGCTCATAAATATCTTAAGGCAAAACAGGGTTGCGGGGGGCTGGAGCCAATCCCAGCTGACATCGGGCAAAAGGCAGGGTCCACCCTGGACAGGTTGCCAGTCCATCGCAGGGCCACACAGAGACAAACAACCACTCACGCTCACACCTGAGGACAATTTAGTGTCTTGTGATGGCGGGAGGAAGCCGGAAAACCCGGAGAGAACACACGGGGAGAGCATGCAAACTCCACACCGGGGCAACCGGGGTTTGAACCCACGACCTTCTGTGAGGTGACAGTGCTAACCACTGCACCACTGTTCCGCCCATCAACAAACATCACAATATGTATAAATATTAGTGGTGGGCATAAATTAATTTTTTTAAAATCTAGATTAATCTCACTGTAATCTTGAAATTAATCTAGATTAATCTAGATTAAAATGGCTCATTTACATTCTGCCGAAGGCATTTAAAATATGTGTGCGAATGGGTTTCAAGCCAGGTGGCGCATTAGACCAGGGGCTCATCTCCTGTTTCCAAAATGCATCACAAACTGCTTGAGAAAGCTGTTCTACTATGATAATTGGTGATGAAAATAAATCATGTTCAATAAGATGTACTTGTGTGCAGCGTGTGATGTGCTTTGTGTTTAGGTGGTAGGCTGCTTGAGACTGGAAGAACTCCTACAGTAAACTAATTCCGCATTGCACAAGGTGCAAACAACCTTAATCTTGTCTAATTTTCCATTGGGAAGCTTCTTAAAAGTAAATTTTCCCAGAAGCAAACCCGGCGGCTTCAGAAATGTTCAGTACACAAAGTGCTGTCCAACAGCTGTCTGTGGACGATGTTGCTACAGTTAGTGTGAGGAAATACCGCATCAATGCGTTTTTAATCAACCGCGTATCAATAACTAACCTGGCTGGTTGTAAACAAACAGCTGGCCGAGCGAGGTTGGAACCGAACGCCGTCAACTTCGGGTGTGACGTCATTCCCAGCTCCGCCCTCGAGGTAAATGGACGCAGCAACAGCTGCATCCATGTTAGCACGTCAGGTTTGATGTGGTCATTTCACAGCAGGCAGACACACAGGTTCAAGACTCGTTCTCGCCCCCTACAGTGCAATTCGGCGCTAAATATCAAGGTGAAAGTCATCATAGCTGCGTAGTATAGACCCAGCTCCCAACCCAACTTTGAGAATAGATTAACGGCGATATTTTTTTTATCGCCCGATAAGAGTCTCACGTTAACGCAGCACGTTAACGCTGATAACGGCCCACCACTAAAGGGTAGGACATTCAGTATCATAACTTTCTCTGAAGGAAAAACCCACCTCAGAGACAGACATAATAAATGGGCTCAAATGTAGTGTCTCAGTCAGTCCATGAGGTTCAGTTGTGTTCAATTCATGAATCCAAAGCTTCCCTTCTGAAAAGTTGGTTAATCAGGTTACCCCGTCTTGGATTGGGACCATTAGGTCTCAATCTTTAAATGCCAATAAATTTAAGGGAAGTGACCGAGCCATGGTTTTTCTCTATAATGTCCAGCGATGGCATGATCCATGTTCCGTTTCTAATGGCTGCCTTATGTTCTGCCACTCTCGCTTTGAGATACAAAACCACTTTTACATTTACAACCTTTTATTATTGAACGCAATATATGATTTTAATTTGTTAAACTGTCGCTTTAATTATAGAAATCATTTTTGTTTAAAATTTGTTATAAAATTGATCAGACTAAATTTAACTAAAATAAAATCACTCACCAGTTCTTATGTTAACTGAATATAGTCTGATCTAAACTTAACAAAATATGATAGTTAATAGCTGTAAATGAAAACGTTAAGTCATATTATAGGTTAACATTTGGGGTGGTAATAGTGCAGTGGATGAGACTCCGCCTTTGGTGTGAGAGACGGGGGTTCAATCCCCCACTGTGACCCATCAACCATTGTGTCCTTGAGCAAGACACTTAACCCCTCGTTGCTCCAGAGGCGTGTGACCTCTGACATGTACAGCAGCTGTAATTCGCTTTGGATAAAAGCGTCGACATAAATGTAATGTAACATTTTGCATTTGACAAAGTAAAAAGTAAAAAATGAAAAACTGAAGTTATATATTTGTTTTATTTTTACATTTCTTTAAAAAACAAATTTGACATTTACTGAGAAGTTACTCTAACATGAAAACTAAATCTGCACACTGAATAGTTAAATTTATGGAGGGATTACTGGGTCAGAATTAAACTAAAATCTAAATGAAAACTGAAAGTGTAACGAAATGCAGTTGATATTTAGAATTGGGCATTTAGGATTAGTGTAGTTAGCAAGGTGATTATAGTTTACTAAAGTAAACTAAACTAACGTTTTGTAGTAAAACTAAACAAAAACTACTTGTGAAAGTAGTAAGACCATATTGGTGACTTCAGATTAAGATAACGTGAACTAAGCGTGATATGAAGCTTAGGTGCAGTTAATATTTCAATTATTATTATTGAATTTATAGTTTTTATAGCAAATATTTTTACTTGCTATGTGGAAGCTCAACCAGCAGAGGTCACTGTAGCCCCTGCTGCAGCACCCAGTGGAAACAGGGTTTAGACTTGTGTTTCTATCAAAGAGCTTATTGGTCCCATTAGTTATGCAGGCCAACTTCTTCATGAAACCTGAGAGCATTAATGTGAGTCAAAAATCATCTCCTCCAGCTCTGAGGCTTTCAGATCTCTTACTCCCTTTCTGAGGTTTAATTCTGTTTGATGAACCATCAGGAAAAGGCAGCGCTCTGCATATCATGTCCAATATTTGGAAAACAACACAGTTTTACCCATTTAGACTGCATGTGATGTCTGCGTGTGTGAAAAGAGCAGTAGATGCATAAAAGATGCATGAAAACAAACTTTCTTCAGATCACGGCTGCCTCTCAATTTATTTATTTGTTGTTTCCTCACTTGAACCAGAAGTTGTTCTGGTCCACCATCTTGCAGACGGTCCCAAAGCAAATAGAAAGGATCTATGACTGAGGATACACGAGTTTTACTGCTGACACGCCCCCTTATTAGATATCAGTTGCTGATTGGACGCTGCAACTGAACGAACTGATCTGATCACTGGAGTTTTCATACCGGAGTGAGGACGGATAACAGATTAAACTCAAGTGAATCACCGCCAAGTTTTATATTTGATTTGTAGTAAATCAGTAAGGCTGATGTTTGTCAGGACCTTTAAGAGTTACAAACGAATGTAACAAACATATTGTTTGTTACATTCTGAGAACAGTATTCTAGCGGATTCAAATGAACGGTTGTGTGTTTGGTTTCTCAGATTCACTAACTCTGCATTAGCTCAACAAGTAGGAAGATTTAGATTCCTCTTAAAACAGACAAAGGATCTCTGGATCGCAGATCTCTGGAAACGCAGGAAGAAAGCTATGGCAGCAATTCGTGTAAAAAGATTTGCTTACTCATGGAGGCTGACACCAAGTTCTCTCCGCCTGTCACGTCTGCGCTCAGAACAACGGCTCTAATCTTCTATACTATGGACTACTGCACCCCCCTGCAGATTCCTCTGCGTCCCTGGTGCCACTTATCATTAGCCTTTGTAACCGACCTGCCGCCTTCTGAGGGTAAGACAGTGGTCCTCACAGTAGTTGTCATTTCAGCAAGTTTATTAGGTTTCTGCCAAGGAGACAGCTGACATTCTAGTCAGGGAGATCAGTGACAGTGTCAGACAGAGGTCCCCAGTTTGTTTCATCTGTTTGGAAAGCATTCTGCCTCGCTATCGGTGCCACTTTGGTTTAACATCTGGTTTTCATCCCCAGTCAAACGGCCAAGCAGAGCGTACAAACCAAAAGATGGAGAGCTCCCTCTGCTGCCTGGTCTCTTCCAACCCCACCACTCCTTTGGGTCGAATATGCCCACAACACCGTGCCAATCCCTGCTTAAGGCCTCTGAGCGGTACCAGCTCCACTCCATCTGCAGATGCATTCCTACACCTAAATACACCGCGCGAGATAAGGTATGGCTTCCCTCCAAAGATTTGCTGCGCAAGCCTGACTCTAAGAAACTGTCCCCAAAGTTTGTTGCCCAGTTTGTCATAGAGAGGGTGATAAACCCCGTGGCCGTCCGCCTCAAGCTTCCTCGCACTCTCCATCCCACTGTCCCCCATGTCTCCCTCATTAAACCTGTTCTCATCAGTCCTCTGCTCCTCCTCCTCGGATCATCGATGACCAGCCTGCTTACACTGTAGTTCGGATTTTGGATTCACGCCGCTGAGGTCGTGGCTGCAAGTATCTGGTCGATTTGGAGCGGTATGGACTAGAGGAGAGGTGCTGGATCCAGCTCTCCAGCCAGCTTGTCCGATCTGCCTCTGGGTTCCCCTCAGAATCCTGACAGAAGGCACTTT
>JALXJV020000429.1:0-10344 GCA_024633595.2 Lepomis macrochirus
CTCTCTTTAGGAACAGCAGAGGGCGCTGCTGCTGCTTTTGCTTCTGCTGCTTCAGCGTAGATAGAGCTCTGAAAACACATCAGCTTCTACCTGGACTTTGAATTATATCACTTTTAATTATCTGTAAATAATCAGTATGTGGTGATATAATAATGTACCAGCAATAATCCAATAAAAGCTTACAGCACCTGGTATTCCCAGGCGTCTCCCCATCCAAGTACTAACCAGGCCCCGACCCTGCTTAGCTTCCGAGATCGGACGAGATCGGGCGTGCTCAGGGTGGTATGGCCGTAGTTTAGAGAAGCTGCCTCAAAAGGCTCTTTATAGATCAGTAACACCTCGTGAATACACGCGGACCCATGTGAATGGGGAGTACTGGCCACAGAGCTGGCAAATTAATCGGCGCAGGGTTGCCACCCAACCCTTAAACCACGGAACGGACGCCGGTTTGCCTCAGATTTCCTGTTGTGTTCAGCCAATGACATCACTTTAAATTATCTGTAAATAATCAGTATGTGGTGACATAATAATGTACCAGCAATAATCCAATGAAAAGCTTACAGCACCTGGTATTCCCAGGCGGTCTCCCATCCAGTACTAACCAGGCCCGACCCTGCTTAGCTTCCGAGATCGGACGAGATCGGGCGTGCTCAGGGTGGTATGGCCGTAGCTTAGAGAAGCTGCCTCAAAAGGCTCTTTATAGATCAGTAACACCCGCGGAATACACGCGGACCGACATGTGAATGGGGAGTACTGGCCACAGAGCTGGCAAATTAATGGCAGCAGGGTTGCCACCAACCCTTAAACCACGGAACGGGACGCCGGTTTGCCCTCAGATTTCCTGTTGTCTTTAATGCAGCATCCCATGCAAATCAGCCCACCTGCATTCTGCCAAGGCTCGCCCTTTTCTACCCCTGATTGGGTAACCTGGTCGGTGTTTGGATGGGAGACCGCTTGGAATACCAGGTTCTGTAAGCTTTCTCCTCTCTTTAGGAACAGCAGAGGGCGCTGCTGCTGCTTTTGCTTCTGCTGCTTCAGCTGTAGATAGAGCTCTGAAAACACATCAGCTTCTACCTGGACTTTGAATTATATCACTTTTAATTATCTGTAAATAATCAGTATGTGGTGACATAATAATGTACCAGCAATAATCCAATAAAAAAGCTTACAGCACCTGGTATTCCCAGGCTGTCTCCCCATCCAAGTACTCAACCAGGCCCGACCCTGCTTAGCTTCCGAGATCGGACGAGATCGGGCGTGCTCAGGGTGGTATGGCCGTAGTTTAGAGAAGCTGCCTCAAAAGGCTCTTTATAGATCAGTAACACCCGTGAATACACGCGGACCTACATGTGAATGGGGAGTACTGGCCACAGAGCTGGCAAATTAATGGCGGCAGGGTTGCCACCGAACCCTTAAATCCACGGAACGGGACGCCGGTTTGCCTCAGTATTTCCTGTTGTGTTCCGCCAATGACATCACTTTTAAATTATCTGTAAATAATCAGTATGTGGTGACATAATAATGTACCAGCAATAATCCAATGAAAAGCTTACAGCACCTGGTATTCCCAGGCGGTCTCCCATCCAAGTACTCAACCAGGCCCGACCCCGCTTAGCTTCCGAGATCGGACGAGATCGGGCGTGCTCAGGGTGGTATGGCCGTAGTTTAGAGAAGCTGCCTCAAAAGGCTCTTTATAGATCAGTAACACCCGTGGAATACACGCGACCGACATGTGAATGGGGAGTACTGGCCACAGAGCTGGCAAATTAATGGCAGCAGGGTTGCCACCCAACCCTTAAACTACGGAACGGGACGCCGGTTTGCCTCAGATTTCCTGTTGTCTTTAATGCAGCATCCCATGCAAATCAGCCCACCTGCATTCTGCCAAGGCTCGCCCTTTTCTACCCCTGATTGGGTAACCTGGTCGGTGTTTGGATGGGAGACCGCTTGGGAATACCAGGTTCTGTAAGCTTTCTCCTCTCTTTAGGAACAGCAGAGGGCGCTGCTGCTGCTTTTGCTTCTGCTGCTTCAGCGTAGATAGAGCTCTGAAAACACATCAGCTTCTACCTGGACTTTGAATTATATCACTTTTAATTATCTGTAAATAATCAGTATGTGGTGACATAATAATGTACCAGCAATAATCCAATAAAAGCTTACAGCACCTGGTATTCCCAGGCGGTCTCCCATCCAAGTACTAACCAGGCCCGACCCTGCTTAGCTTCCGAGATCAGACGAGATCGGCGTGCTCAGGGTGGTATGGCCGTAGTTTAGAGAAGCTGCCTCAAAAGGCTCTTTATAGATCAGTAACACCCGCGGAATACACGCGGACCGACATGTGAATGGGGAGTACTGGCCACAGAGCTGGCAAATTAATGCATGCAGGGTTGCCACCAACCCTTAAACCACGGAACGGGACGCCGGTTTGCCTCGGATTTCCCTGTTGTGTTCCGCCAATGACATCACTTTAAATTATCTGTAAATAATCAGTATGTGGTGACATAATAATGTACCAGCAATAATCCAATGAAAAGCTTACAGCACCTGGTATTCCCATGCGGTCTCCCATCCAAGTACTAATCCAGGCCCGACCCTGCTTAGCTTCCGAGATCGGACGAGATCGGGCGCGTTCAGGGTGGTATGGCCGTAGTTTAGAGAAGCTGCCTCAAAAGGCTCTTTATAGATCAGTAACACCCGTGAATACACGCGACCGACATGTGAATGGGGAGTACTGGCCACAGAGCTGGCAAATTAATGGCAGCAGGGTTGCCACCAACCCTTAAACTACGGAACGGGACGCGGTTTGCCTCAGATTTCCTGTTGTCTTTAATGCAGCATCCCATGCAAATCAGCCCACCTGCATTCTGCCAAGGCTCGCCCTTTTCTACCCCTGATTGGGTAACCTGGTCGGTGTTTGGATGGGAGACCGCTTGGGAATACCAGGTTCTGTAAGCTTTCTCCTCTCTTTAGGAACAGCAGAGGGCGCTGCTGCTGCTTTTGCTTCTGCTGCTTCAGCGTAGATAGAGCTCTGAAAACACATCAGCTTCTACCTGGACTTTGAATTATATCACTTTTAATTATCTGTAAATAATCAGTATGTGGTGATATAATAATGTACCAGCAATAATCCAATAAAAGCTTACAGCACCTGGTATTCGCAGGCTGTCTCCCATCCAAGTACTAACCAGGCCCGACGCTGCTTAGCTTCCGAGATCGGACGAGATCGGGCGTGCTCAGGGTGGTATGGCCGTAGTTTAGAGAAGCTGCCTCAAAAGGCTCTTTATAGATCAGTAACACCCGTGAATACACGCGGACCGACATGTGAATGGGGAGTACTGGCCACAGAGCTGGCAAATTAATGGCGCAGGGTTGCCACCAACCCTTAAACCACGGAACGGGACGCCGGTTTGCCCTCAGATTTCCTGTTGTGTTCCGCACAATGACATCACTTTAAATTATCTGTAAATAATCAGTATGTGGTGACATAATAATGTACCAGCAATAATCCAATGAAAAGCTTACAGCACCTGGTATTCCCAGGCGGTCTCCCATCCAAGTACTAACCAGGCCCGACCCTGCTTAGCTTCCGAGATCGGACGAGATCGGGCGTGCTCAGGGTGGTATGGCCGTAGTTGTGAGAAGCTGCCTCAAAAGGCTCTTTATAGATCAGTAACACCCGCGGAATACACGCGGACCCACATGTGAATGGGGAGTACTGGCCACAGAGCTGGCAAATTAATGGCAGCAGGGTTGCCACCCAACCCTTAAACTACGGAACGGGACGCCGGTTTGCCTCAGATTTCCCTGTTGTCTTTAATGCAGCATCCCATGCAAATCAGCCCACCTGCATTCTGCCAAGGCTCGGCCCTTTTCTACCCCTGATTGGGTAACCTGGTCGGTGTTTGGATGGGAGACCGCTTGGGAATACCAGGTTCTGTAAGCTTTCTCCTTCTCTTTAGGAACAGCAGAGGCGCTGCTGCTGCTTTTGCTTCTGCTGCTTCAGCGCAGATAGAGCTCTGAAAACACATCAGCTTCTACCTGGACTTTGAATTATATCACTTTTAATTATCTGTAAATAATCAGTATGTGGTGACATAATAATGTACCAGCAATAATCCAATAAAAGCTTACAGCACCTGGTATTCCCAGGCGTCTCCCATCCAAGTACTCAACCAGGCCCGACCCTGCTTAGCTTCCGAGATCGGACGAGATCGGGCGTGCTCAGGGTGGTATGGCCGTAGTTTAGAGAAGCTGCCTCAAAAGGCTCTTTATAGATCAGTAACACCCGTGAATACACGCGGACCGACATGTGAATGGGGAGTACTGGCCACAGAGCTGGCAAATTAATGGCGCAGGGTTGCCACCGAACCCTTAAACTACGGAACGGGACGCGGTTTGCCTCATGATTTCCTGTTGTGTTCCGACTAATGACATCACTTTAAATTATCTGTAAATAATCAGTATGTGGTGACATAATAATGTACCAGCAATAATCCAATGAAAAGCTTACAGCACCTGGTATTCCCAGGCGGTCTCCCATCCAAGTACTAACCAGGCCCCGACCCTGCTTAGCTTCCGAGATCGGACGAGATCGGGCGCGCTCAGGGTGGTATGGCCGTAGCTTAGAGAAGCTGCCTCAAAAGGCTCTTTATAGATCAGTAACACCCGTGGAATACACGCGACCGACATGTGAATGGGGAGTACTGGCCACAGAGCTGGCAAATTAATGGCGGCAGGGTTGCCACCAACCCTTAAACTACGGAACGGGACGCCGGTTTGCCTCAGATTCTCCTGTTGTCTTTAATGCAGCATCCCATGCAAATCAGCCCACCTGCATTCTGCCAAGGCTCGCCCTTTTCTACCCCTGATTGGGTAACCTGGTCGGTGTTTGGATGGGAGACCGCTTTGGGAATACCAGGTTCTGTAAGCTTTCTCCTTCTCTTTAGGAACAGCAGAGGCGCTGCTGCTGCTTTTGCTTCTGCTGCTTCAGCCGTAGATAGAGCTCTGAAAACACATCAGCTTCTACCTGGACTTTGAATTATATCACTTTTAATTATCTGTAAATAATCAGTATGTGGTGACATAATAATGTACCAGCAATAATCCAATAAAAGCTTACAGCACCTGGTATTCGCAGGCGGTCTCCCCATCCAAGTACTAACCAGGCCCGACGCTGCTTAGCTTCCGAGATCAGACGAGATCGGGCGTGCTCAGGGTGGTATGGCCGTAAGTTTAGAGAAGCTGCCTCAAAAGGCTCTTTATAGATCAGTAACACCCGTGAATACACGCGGACCTACATGTGAATGGGGAGTACTGGCCACAGAGCTGGCAAATTAATGGCGCAGGGTTGCCACCAACCCTTAAACCACGGAACGGGACGCCGGTTTGCCTCAGTATTTCCCTGTTGTGTTCCGCCAATGACATCACTTTAAATTATCTGTAAATAATCAGTATGTGGTGACATAATAATGTACCAGCAATAATCCAATGAAAAGCTTACAGCACCTGGTATTCCCAGGCTGTCTCCCATCCAAGTACTAACCAGGCCCGACCCTGCTTAGCTTCCGAGATCGGACGAGATCGGCGCGCTCAGGGTGGTATGGCCGTAGCTTAGAGAAGCTGCCTCAAAAGGCTCTTTATAGATCAGTAACACCCGCGGAATACACGCGGACCCACATGTGAATGGGGAGTACTGGCCACAGAGCTGGCAAATTAATGGCGGCAGGGTTGCCACCAACCCTTAAACTACGGAACGGGACGCCGGTTTGCCTCAGATTCCTGTTGTCTTTAATGCAGCATCCCATGCAAATCAGCCCACCTGCATTCTGCCAAGGCTCGCCCTTTTCTACCCCTGATTGGGTAACCTGGTCGGTGTTTGGATGGGAGACCGCTTGGGAATACCAGGTTCTGTAAGCTTTCTCCCTCTCTTTAGGAACAGCAGAGGGCGCTGCTGCTGCTTTTGCTTCTGCTGCTTCAGCTGTAGATAGAGCTCTGAAAACACATCAGCTTCTACCTGGACTTTGAATTATATCACTTTTAATTATCTGTAAATAATCAGTATGTGGTGACATAATAATGTACCAGCAATAATCCAATAAAAGCTTACAGCACCTGGTATTCCGCAGGCTGTCTCCCATCCAAGTACTCAACCAGGCCCGACCCTGCTTAGCTTCCGAGATCGGACGAGATCGGGCGTGCTCAGGGTGGTATGGCCGTAGTTTGAGAAGCTGCCTCAAAAGGCTCTTTATAGATCAGTAACACCCGCGGAATACACGCGGACCCACATGTGAATGGGGAGTACTGGCCACAGAGCTGGCAAATTAATGGCGGCAGGGTTGCCACCAACCCTTAAACTACGGAACGGGACGCCGGTTTGCCTCAGATTTCCTGTTGTGTTCACCAATGACATCACTTTAAATTATCTGTAAATAATCAGTATGTGGTGACATAATAATGTACCAGCAATAATCCAATGAAAAGCTTACAGCACCTGGTATTCCCAGGCTGTCTCCCATCCAAGTACTCAACCAGGCCCGACTCCTGCTTAGCTTCCGAGATCGGACGAGATCGGCGTGCTCAGGGTGGTATGGCCGTAGTTTGTGAGAAGCTGCCTCAAAAGGCTCTTTATAGATCAGTAACACCCGCGAATACACGCGACCGACATGTGAATGGGGAGTACTGGCCACAGAGCTGGCAAATTAATGGCGGCAGGGTTGCCACCGAACCCTTAAACTACGGAACGGGACGCCGGTTTGCCCTCGGATTTCCTTGTTGTCTTTAATGCAGCATCCCATGCAAATCAGCCCACCTGCATTCTGCCAAGGCTCAGCCCTTTTTCTACCCCTGATTGGGTAACCTGGTCGGTGTTTGGATGGGAGACCGCTTTGGGAATACCAGGTTCTGTAAGCTTTCTCCCTTCTTTAGGAACAGCAGAGGGCTGCTGCTGCTTTTGCTTCTGCTGCTTCAGCGTAGATAGAGCTCTGAAAAACACATCAGCTTCTACCTGGACTTTGAATTATATCACTTTTAATTATCTGTAAATAATCAGTATGTGGTGACATAATAATGTACCAGCAATAATCCAATAAAAGCTTACAGCACCTGGTATTCCCAGGCGGTCTCCCATCCAAGTACTAACCAGGCCCCACCCCTGCTTAGCTTCCGAGATCGGACGCAGATCGGGCTGCTCAGGGTGGTATGGCCGTAGCTTATGAGAAGTTGCCCTCAAAAGGCTCTTTATAGATCAGTAACACTCGCGAATACACGCGGACCCATATGTGAATGGGGAGTACTGGCCACAGAGCTGGCAAATTAATGGCGCAGGGTTGCCACCGAACCCTTAAACTACGGAACGGGACGCTGGTTTGCCTCAGATTTCCTGTTGTGTTCCGTCAATGACATCACTTTAAATTATCTGTAAATAATCAGTATGTGGTGACATAATAATGTACCAGCAATAATCCAATGAAAAGCTTACAGCACCTGGTATTCCCAGGCGGTCTCCCATCCAAGTACTAACCAGGCCCTACCCTGCTTAGCTTCCGAGATCGGACGAGATCGGCGTGCTCAGGGTGGTATGGCCGTAAGCTTAGAGAAGCTGCCTCAAAAGGCTCTTTATAGATCAGTAACACCCGTGGAATACATCGCGGACCCATTATGTGAATGGGGAGTACTGGCCACAGAGCTGGCAAATTAATCGGACAGTGCAGGGCTTGCCACCCGAACCCCTTCAAACTCACTGGAACGGGACGCGGGTTTGGCCCCTCAGTGATTTCCTCTGTTGCTGTTCCGGCACATACTGACATCACTTTAAATTATCTGTAAATAATCAGTATGTGGTGACATAATAATGTACCAGCAATAATCCAATGAAAAAGCTTACAGCACCTGGTATTCCCAGGCGTCTCCCATCCAAGTACTAACCAGGCCCGACCCCTGCTTAGCTTCCGAGATCGGACGAGATCGGCGTGCTCAGGGTGGTATGGCCGTAAGTCTAGAGAAGCTGCCTCAAAAGGCTCTTTATAGATCAGTAACACCCGTGAATACACGCGACCTACATGTGAATGGGGAGTACTGGCCACAGAGCTGGCAAATTAATGGCGCAGGGTTGCCACCAACCCTTAAACTACGGAACGGGACGCCGGTTTGCCTCGTGATTTCCCTGTTGTCTTTAATGCAGCATCCCATGCAAATCAGCCCACCTGCATTCTGCCAAGGCTCGCCCTTTTCTACCCCTGATTGGGTAACCTGGTCGGTGTTTGGATGGGAGACCGCTTGGGAATACCAGGTTCTGTAAGCTTTCTCCCTCTCTTTAGGAACAGCAGAGGGCGCTGCTGCTGCTTTTGCTTCTGCTGCTTCAGCTGCAGATAGAGCTCTGAAAACACATCAGCTTCTACCTGGACTTTGAATTATATCACTTTTAATTATCTGTAAATAATCAGTATGTGGTGATATAATAATGTACCAGCAATAATCCAATAAAAGCTTACAGCACCTGGTATTCCCAGGCTGTCTCCCATCCAAGTACTAACCAGGCCCTACCCTGCTTAGCTTCCGAGATCGGACGAGATCGGGCGTGCTCAGGGTGGTATGGCCGTAAGCGAGAGAAGCTGCCTCAAAAAGGCTCTTTATAGATCAGTAACACCCGTGAATACACGCGGACCGACATGTGAATGGGGAGTACTGGCCACAGAGCTGGCAAATTAATGGCGGCAGGGTTGCCACCAACCCTTAAACCACGGAACGGGACGCTGTTTGCCTCAGATTTCCTGTTGTGTTCCAGCCAATGACATCACTTTAAATTATCTGTAAATAATCAGTATGTGGTGACATAATAATGTACCAGCAATAATCCAATGAAAAGCTTACAGCACCTGGTATTCCCAGGCTGTCTCCCCATCCAAGTACTAACCAGGTCCCGACCCTGCTTAGCTTCCGAGATCGACGACGATCGGCGCGTCTCAGGGTGGTATGGCCGTAAGCTTATGAGAAGCTGCCTCAAAAGGCTCTTTATAGATCAGTAACACCCGCGGAATACACGCGACCGACATGTGAATGGGGAGTACTGGCCACAGAGCTGGCAAATTAATGGCGGCAGGGTTGCCACCAACCCTTAAACTACGGAACGGGACGCCGGTTTGCCTCAGTATTTCCCTGTTGTCTTTAATGCAGCATCCCATGCAAATCAGCCCACCTGCATTCTGCCAAGGCTCGCCCTTTTCTACCCCTGATTGGGTAACCTGGTCGGTGTTTGGATGGGAGACCGCTTGGGAATACCAGGTTCTGTAAGCTTTCTCCTTCTCTTTAGGAACAGCAGAGGCGCTGCTGCTGCTTTTGCTTCTGCTGCTTCAGCGCAGATAGAGCTCTGAAAACACATCAGCTTCTACCTGGACTTTGAATTATATCACTTTTAATTATCTGTAAATAATCAGTATGTGGTGACATAATAATGTACCAGCAATAATCCAATAAAAGCTTACAGCACCTGGTATTCGCAGGCTGTCTCCCATCCAAGTACTCAACCAGGCCCGACCCTGCTTAGCTTCCGAGATCGGACGAGATCGGGCGTGCTCAGGGTGGTATGGCCGTAGTTTGTGAGAAGCTGCCTCAAAAGGCTCTTTATAGATCAGTAACACCCGTGGAATACACGCGGACCCACATGTGAATGGGGAGTACTGGCCACAGAGCTGGCAAATTAATCGGCGGCAGGGTTGCCACCGAACCCTTAAACTACGGAACGGGACGCCGGTTTGCCTCAGATTTCCCTGTTGTGTTCCATCAATGACATCACTTTTAAATTATCTGTAAATAATCAGTATGTGGTGACATAATAATGTACCAGCAATAATCCAATGAAAAGCTTACAGCACCTGGTATTCCCAGGCGGTCTCCCATCCAAGTACTAACCAGGCCCGACCCTGCTTAGCTTCCGAGATCGGACGAGATCGGCGCGCTCAGGGTGGTATGGCCGTAGTTTAGAGAAGCTGCCTCAAAAGGCTCTTTATAGATCAGTAACACCCGCGGAATACACGCGGACCCACATGTGAATGGGGAGTACTGGCCACAGAGCTGGCAAATTAATGGCGGCAGGGTTGCCACCAACCCTTAAACCACGGAACGGGACGCCGGTTTGCCTCAGATTTCCCTGTTGTCTTTAATGCAGCATCCCATGCAAATCAGCCCACCTGCATTCTGCCAAGGCTCGGCCCTTTTCTACCCCTGATTGGGTAACCTGGTCGGTGTTTGGATGGGAGACCGCTTTGGGAATACCAGGTTCTGTAAGCTTTCTCCTTCTCTTTAGGAACAGCAGAGGCGCTGCTGCTGCTTTTGCTTCTGCTGCTTCAG
>JALXJV020000430.1:0-10326 GCA_024633595.2 Lepomis macrochirus
GACCCTATTGAAACTGTTAGGATTATTTATTTTTTTTTTCTTTATTATTATTTTTTTTCTGCAAAGTAAGCCCACTTTTCGGCGGCGCAACATGCTCGAAAACTCACCAAATTTGGCACGCATGTCAGGACTGGTGAAAATTTCGTATTTTGGGGTTTCGCGGACGGGCGGGCAAAATGGTTCGCTAGCGCCACCTACAAAATTAGAAAAATTAGCCCCTCGCCCACGCTCGACCTACATGGACGAAATTTGGTGGGGACGTGTATCATATCAAGACGCACAAAAAAGCCTCAAGAACCCATACCCTAAACTCGACAGGAAGTCCGCCATTTTGAATTTGGCCGCCATTTTGGGACGATTCACACACTCCATACTTTGACTAACTCCTCCTAGGGATTTAGTCGGATCGACTTCAAATTTCTGCTGTGCCTTCTGAAGGCATTGACGATGAAAAGTTGTGCTATCTGCGCGTTTTGCCGATGGAGCGTGTTCAGTGGCGTCGATGATTCGGCCATGAAACAGGAAGTTGTTATAACTTCACTGTACATGCTCAGATCTGCACAAAATTTTGCACGCTTTGACAAGAGTCCCGCCCTGAACAAATGTACATGCTGACATTTACCCACAGTCATAGCGCCACCTGCTGGCGAGAGGAAGTCACCTTTAACGAAGCAGCCCCGCCGCACGCTTTGATCTACGTGCAGGAAATTTTGGGGGTCATGTATCATGTCCAGACGCACAAAAGCCTCTTGGAGCGATGCCCTAAACTCAACAGGAAGTCGGCCATTTTGAATTTTATGGCAAAGTTTTGGTGATTTACACACTCCGTATTTTAACTAACTCCTCCTAGAGATAGAGTCGGATCGACTTCAAATTTCTGCTGTGCCTTCTAAAGGCATTGAGGATGAAAAGTTGTGCTATCTGCACGCTTTCAGTCAATCGGCGTTCGCGTGCGGCGATAATTCGCGCTGAAACAGGAAGTTGTTGTAACTTGGCTGTATATGCTCAGATCTGCACGAAATTTTGCACATTTGTCAAGAGTCCTGCCCTGCAAACGTGTACATGCCGACATTCAGCCACAGTCATAGCGCCACCTGCTGGCAAAAGGAAGTGACCTTTAACGAAGCAGCCCCCGCCGCACGTTTGACCTACATGGACGAAATTTGGTGGGGACGTGAACCATATCAAGACGCACAAAAAAGCCTCAAGAACCCATACCCTAAACTCGACAGGAAGTCTGCCATTTTAAATTTGGCGGCCATTTTGGGATGATTTACACACTCCGTACTTTAACGAACTCCTCCTAGGGATTTTGTCTGATCGACTTGAAATTTCTGATGTGCCTTCTAAAGGCATTGACGATGACAAGTTGTGCTATCTCGCGCTTTTAGCCAATGGGCGTGTCCGTGGCGATGGCGTCAAAGATCAAGTCATCGGCGTGACACCGGAAGTGGTTGTAACTTCACTGTACATGCTCAGATGTGCATGAAATTTTACATGCTTCACAAGAGTCCTGCCCTGAACACATGTACATGCCGACATTCACCGAAGTCATAGCGCCACCTACTGGCAAAGGAAGTTACCTTTGTGTGACCTTTAACGAAGCAGCCCCGTCGCACATTTGACCTACATGTTCAAAATTTCTGTGGCTGATGTATCAAGTCCACTCGCACAAAAAAGCCTCTTGGACCACTCCCCTAAACCCAACAGGAAGTCGGCCATTTTGAATTTTACGTCAATTTTTGGACGATTTACAAACTTCATACTTTAACGAACTCCTCCTAGGGATTTAGTCGGATCGACCTCAAATTTCTGCTGTGCCTTCTCAAGGCATTGACGATGTAAAGTTGTGCTATCTGCGCGTTGTTCGTCCATGGGCGTGTCCGTGGCGTCGACGATTCGCCATGAAACAGGAAGTTGTAGTAACTTGGCTGTCCATGCTCAGACCTGCACGAAATTTTACACGTTTGACAAGAGTCCCGCCCTGAACAAATCTACATGTCGACATTCACCCACAGTTATAGCGCCACCTGCTGGCGACAGGAAGTTGGCTACAAAGCCTTCATGCAACGTCCGAAGCGCGTAGCAAATGCACAGCCACACCGGCTGACCTCCAGAATATGCAACGCGGCCGCATCACACCCCGACGCGCTACAGGTGCGAGGGCCCGCCCATCGCTGCTTGCAGCTTTAATTTTTTTTTTTCTTTCTTTTTTCTGCAAAGTAGCCTCAATTTTCGCGGCCTCAACATGCTCGAAAACTCACCAAATTTGGCACGCATGTCAGGACTGGTGAAAAATTTCGTATTTTGTGGGTTTCAGCGGATGAGCGTGGCAAAATGGCTCGCTAGCGCCACCTAGAAAATTAGAAAAATTAGCCCCTCGTCCGCGTTCGACCTACATGCACGAAATTTGGTGGGGACGTGTATCATATCAAGGCGCACAAAAAGCCTCAAGAACCCATACCCTAAACTCGACAGGAAGTCCGCCATTTTGAATTTGGTGGCCATTTTGGGACGATTTGCACGCCGTACTTTAACGAACTCCTCCTAGGGATTTAGTCGGATCAACTTCAAATTTCTGCTGTGCCTTCTCAAGGCATTGACGATTCAAAGTTGTGCTATCTGCGCGTTTTAGTCAATGGGCGTGTCCGTGGCTTTGATGATTCGCCATGAAACAGGAAGTTGTTGTAACTTGGCTGTACATGCTCAGATCTGCACGAAATTTGACACTATTGACAAGAGTCCCGCCCTGAACCAATCTACATGCCGACATTCACCCACAGTCATAGCGCCACCTGCTGGCAACAGGAAGTGACCTTTAACGAAGCAGCCCCCGCCGCACGTTTGATCTACACGCACAAAATTTTGGGGGGAGGTGTATCCTATCAAGATGCACAAAAAAGCCTCAAGAATCCATACCCTAAACTCGACAGGAAGTCCGCCATTTTGAATTGTGCCGCCATTTTGGACGATTTACACACTCTGTACTTTAACTAACTCCTCCTAGGGATGTAATCAGATCGACTTCAAATTTCGGCTGTGCCTTCTAAAGGCATTGACGATTAAAAGTTGTGCTATCTGCGCGTTTTAGTCAATGAGCGTGTCCGTGAGCGTCGATGATTCGCCATGAAACAGGAAGTTGTAGTAACTTTGCTATACATGCTCAGATCTGCACCAAATTTTGTACATTTGACAACAGTCCCGCCCTGAACAAATGTACATGCCAACATTCAACCATAGTCATAGCGCCACCTGCTGGCAACAGGAAGTGACCTTCAACGAAGCAGCCCCGACACAGGTTTGACCTACATGTACGAAATTTCTGTGGTACATCTATCATGTCCAGACGCACAAAAAGCCTCTTGGAGCGTTGCCTAAACTCAACAGGAAGTCGGCCATTTTGAATTTTATGGCAAAGTTTTGGTGATTTACACACTCTGTATTTTAACTAACTCCTCCTAGAGATAGAGTCGGATCGACTTCAAATTTCTGCTGTGCCTTCTAAAGGCATTGACGATGTAAAGTTGTGCTATCTGCGCGTTTTCGTCAATGGACGTGTCCGGCGATGGCGTCAACGATCAAGTCATCGCCATGATACAGGAAGTGGTTGTAACTTCACTGTAGATGATCACATCTGCACAAAACTTTACATGTAGGATAACAGTACCACCCTGAACACATGTACATGCCGACATTTAGCCACAGTCATAGCGCCACCTGCTGGCAACAGGAAGTGTGGTACAAAACCTTCATGCAGCGTCCAGGCGCATAGCAAATGCACAGACGCACCGGCCGACCTCCACAATATGCAGCAGCGGCCGCATCACACTCCGGACGTGCTACAGGTGCGAGGGCTCGCCCATCGCTGCTTGCAGCTTTAATTTTTTTTTTTTTCTTTATTTTTCTGCAAAGTAAGCTCATTTTTCGAGGCCTCAACATGCTCGAAAACTCACCAAATTTGGCACGCGTGTCAGGACTGGTGAAAAATTTCAGTATTTTGTTGGTTTCGCTGGATCGGTGTGGCAAAATGGCTCGCTAGCGCCACCTAGAAAAATTAGAAAAAGTTAGCCCCTCGTCCCCGTTCGACCTACATGCACGAAATTTGGTGGGGACGTGTATCATATCAAGACGCACAAAAGCCTCAAGAACCCATACCCTCAAGTCGACAGGAAGTCCGCCATTTTGAATTTGGTGGCCATTTTGGGACGATTTGCACACTCCGTACTTTAACGAACTCCTCCTAGGGATTTAGTCCGATCGACTTCAAATTTCTGCTGTGCCTTCTAAAGGCATTGAAGATGTAAAGTTGTGCTATCTGCGGCGTTTTCGTCGATGGGCGTGTCCGTGGCGTCGATGATTACGCCATGAAACAGGAAGTTGGAGTAACTTCAGTGTACATGCTCCAATCTGCTCCGAAATTTTACACGTTTGACAAGAGTCCCGCCCTGAACACAAGTACATGCCGACATTTACCCACAGTCATAGCGCCACCTGCTGGCGACAGGAAGTGACCTTTAACGAAGCAGCCCCCGCCCCACGTTTAACCTACAGTTACGGAATTTCTGTGGTATATCTATCATGTCCAGACGTACAAAAAAGCCTCTTGGACCACTCCTCTAATCTCAACAGGAAGTCGGCCATTTTGAATTTGGAGGCTATTTTGGGACGATTTACACACTCCGTACTTTAACTAACTCCTCCTAGGGATGTAATCAGATCGACTTCAAATTTCTGCTGTGCTTTCTAAAGGCATTGACGATTAAAAGTTGTGCTATCTGCGCGTTTTCGTCAATGGGCGTGTCCGATGGCGTCGATGATTACAGCCATGAAACAGGAAGTTGTTGTAACTTGGCTGTACATGCTCAGATCTGCACGAAATTTGACACTATTGACAAGAGTCCCGCCCTGAACAAATCTACCTGCCGACATTTACCCCAGCCATAGCGCCACCTGCTGGCAACAGGAAGTCACCTTTAACGAAGCAGCCCCATCGCACGCTTTACCTACATGTACGAAATTTCTGTGGCACGTGTATTATGTCCAGACGCACAAAAAAGCCTCTTGGAGCAATGCCCTAAACGCAACAGGAAGTCGGCCATTTTGAATTTTATGGCCATTTTTGGACGATTTACTCACTCCCTACTTTAACGAACTCCTCCTAGGGAGTTAGGCGGATCGACTTCAAATTTCTCCTGTACCTTCTAAAGGCATTGACGATTAAACGTTGTGCTATCTGTGCATTTTCGTCAATGGGTGTGTCCGTGGCGTGGCGTCAAAGATCAACTCATCGCCATGAAAGAGGAAGTGGTTGTACCTTCAGTGTACATGCTCAGATCTGTAACGAAATTTTACACGTTTGACAAGAGTCCCGCCCTGAACACATGTACATGCCAACATTCACCCACGGTCATAGCGCCACCTGCTGGCAACAGGAAGCGAGTTACAACACCTTCATGCAGCGTCTGAATCGCATAAAAAATTCACAGCTGCACAGGCAGGGGTCCACAATAGGCTACGCGACCTGCTCACACCCCGACGCGCTACAGGTGCGAGGGCCCGACCATCGCTGCTTGCAGCTTTAATTAGGGCCCGAGCACTAACGGTGCGAGGACCCTATTGAAACTGTTAGGATTATTTTTTTTTTTTTTCTTTATTATTATTTTTCTGCAAAGTAAGCTCAATTTTCGCGGCCGCTAACATGCTCGAAAACTCACCAAATTTGGCACGCGCGTGTCAGGACTGGTGAAAAATTTCGTATTTTGTGGGTTTCGCGGACGGGCGTGGCAAAATGGCTCGCTAGCGCCACCTAGAAAGTTAGAAAAAATTAGCCCCTCGTCCACATTCAACCTACAGGCACGAAATTTGGTGGGGACGTGTATCATATCAAGACGCACAAAAAAGCCTCAAGAACCCATACCCTAAACTCGACAGGAAGTCCGCCATTTTGAATTTGGTGGCCATTTTGGGACGATTTACTCACTCCGTACTTTAACGAACTCCTCCTAGGGATTTAGTCAGATCGACATCAAATTTCTGCTGTGCCTTCTAAAGGCATTGACGATGTAAAGTTGTGCTATCTGCGCGTTTTCGTCAATGGGCGTGTCCGTGGCGTCGACGATTCGCCATGAAACAGGAAGTTGTAGTAACTTCGCTATACATGCTCAGATCTGCACCAAATTTTGTACATTTGACAAGAGTCCCGCCCTGAAAAAATCTACATGCCAACATTCAACCATAGTCATAGCGCCACCTGCTGGCAACAGGAAGTGACCTTTAACGAAGCAGCCCCCGCCACACGTTTGACCTACATGTACGAAATTTCTGTGGTACATCTATCATGTCCAGACGCACAAAAAAGCCTCTTGGAGCGATGCCCTAAACTCAACAGGAAGTCGGCCATTTTGAATTTTATGGCAAAGTTTTGGTGATTTACACACTCCGTATTTTAATTAACTCCTCCTAGAGATAGAGTCGGATCGACTTCAAATTTCTGCTGTGCCTTCTAAAGGCATTGACGATGTAAAGTTGTGCTATCTGCGCGTTTTCGTCAATGGGCGTGTCCGTGGCGTCGATGATTCGCCATGAAACAGGAAGTTTTAGTAACTTTGCTGTACATGCTCAGATCTGCACGAAATTTTACACGCTTGACAAGAGTCCCGCCCACAACAAATCTACATACCGACATTCAACCACAGTCATAGCGCCACCTGCTGGCAACAGGAACTGACCTTTAACGAAGCAGCCCCCGCCGCACGTTTGACCTACATGTACGAAATTTCTGTGGTACATCTATCATGTCCAGACGCACAAAAAAGCCTCTTGGAGCGATGCCCTAAACTCAAAAGGAAGTCGGCCATTTTGAATTTTATGGCAAAGTTTTGGTGATTTACACACTCCGTATTTTAACTAACTCCTCCTAGAGATAGAGTCGGATCGACTTCAAATTTCTGCTGTGCCTTCTAAAGACATTGACAATGAAACGTTGTGCTATCTGCGCGTTTTCGTGAATCGGCGTGTCCGTGGCATGGCGTCAAAGCTCTATTCTTCAGCCATGACACAGGAAGTTGTTGTAACTTCAGTGTACATGCTCATATCTGTACCGAAACTTTACACGCTTTACAAGAGTTCCTCCCTGAACAGATCTACATGCCGACATTCACCTACAGTCATAGCGCCACCTGCTGGCAACAGGAAGTGAGGTACCAAACCTTCATGCAGCGTCCGAGCGCATAGAAAATTCACAGCCGCACAGGCAGGGGTCCACAATAGGCACCGCGACCGCTCACACCCGACGCGCTTACGGTGCGAGGGCCGCCCATCGCTGCTTGCAGCTTTAATTTTCTTTTTTTTTCTTTTTCTGCAAAGTAAGCTCAATTTTCGCAGCCGTCAACATGCTCGAAAACTCACCAAATTTGCACGCATGTCAGGACTGGTGAAAAATTTCAGTATTTTGTGGGTTTCAGCGGATGGTCGTGGCAAAATGGCTCGCTAGCGCCACCTAGAAAATTAGAAAAATTAGCCCCTCGTCCACGTTCGACCTACATGCACGAAATTTGGTGGGGATGTGTATTGTGTCAAGACGCACAAAAAAGCCTCAAGAACCCATACCCTAAACTCGACAGGAAGTCCGCCATTTTGAATTCGGCGGCCATTTTGGGAAGATTCACACACTCGGTACTTTAACCAACTCCTCCTAGGGAGTTAGTCGGATCGCCTTCAAATTTCTGCTGTGCCTTCTAAAGGCATTGATGATTCAAAGTTGTGCTATCTGCGCGTTTTCGTCAATGGGCGTGTCCGTGGCGTCGACGATTCGCCATGAAACAGGAAGTTGTTGTAATTTGGCTGTACATGCTCAGATATGCACGAAATTTGACACTATTGACAAGAGTCCCGCCCTGAACAAATCTACATGCCGACATTTACCCACAGTCATAGCGCCACCTGCTGGCGACAGGAAATGACCTTTAACGAAGCAGCCCCCGCCGCACGTTTAACCTACATGTTCAAAATTTCTGTTGCTCATGTATCATGTCCAGTCGCACAAAAAAGCCTCTTTGAGCGATGCCCTAAACCCAACAGGAAGTCGGCCATTTTGAATTTTATGGCAATGTTTTGGTGATTTACACACTCTGTACTTTAACTAACTCCTCCTAGAGATATAGTTGGATCGACTTCAAATTTCTGCTGTGCCTTCTAAAGGCATTGACAATGAAAAGTTGTGCTATCTGCGCGTTTTCGTCCAGGGGCGTGTCCGTGGCGTCGATGATTCGCCATGAAACAGGAAGTTGTTGTAACTTGCCTGCCCATGCTCAGA
This sequence comes from Lepomis macrochirus, assembly GCA_024633595.2. Taxonomy (NCBI): domain Eukaryota; kingdom Metazoa; phylum Chordata; class Actinopteri; order Centrarchiformes; family Centrarchidae; genus Lepomis; species Lepomis macrochirus. The sequence goes on from JALXJV020000430.1 coordinate 8,315, forward strand.
TCTGCACGAAATTTTACAGGTTTGACAAGAGTCCCGCCCTGAACAAATGTACATGCCGACATTCACCCCAGTCATAGCGCCACCTTCTGGCAACAGGGACGTCACCTTTAACGAAGCAGCCCCGCCGCGACGTTTGACCTACACCTACTGAAATTTCTGTGGTACATCTGGCATGTCCAGACGCACAAAAAGCCTCTTGAACCCATACCCTAAACTCGACAGGAAGTCGGCCATTTTGAATTTTAGGGCAAAGTTTTGGTGATTTACACACTCTGTACTTTGACTATCTCCTCCTAGGGATTTGGTCGGATCGACTTCAAATTTCTGCTGTACCTTCTAAAGGCATTGACGATGAAAAGTTGTGCTATCTGCGCTGTTTTCGTCAATGGGCATGTCCGTGGCGTGACGTCAAAGATCAACTCATCGCCATGATACAGGAAGTGGTTGTAACTTCACTGTAGATGATCAGATCTGCACGAAATTTGACACTATTGACAAGAGTCCCGCCCTGAACCAATCTACATGCCGACATTCACCCACAGTCATAGCGCCACCTGCTGGCAACAGGAAGTGACCTTTAACGAAGCAGCCCCCGCCGCACGTTTGATCTACACGCACAAAATTTTGGGGGGAGGTGTATCCTATCAAGATGCACAAAAAGCCTCAAGAATCCATACCCTAAACTCGACAGGAAGTCCGCCATTTTGAATTGTGCCGCCATTTTTGGACGATTTACACACTCTGTACTTTAACTAACTCCTCCTAGGGATGTAATCAGATCGACTTCAAATTTCGGCTGTGCCTTCTAAAGGCATTGACGATTAAAAGTTGTGCTATCTGCGCGTTTTCGTCAATGGACGTGTCCGTGGCGTCGATGATTCGCCATGAAACAGGAAGTTGTTGTAACTTCGCTATACATGCTCAGATCTGCACCAAATTTTGTACATTTGACAACAGTCCGCCCTGAACAAATGTACATGCCAACATTCAACCATAGTCATAGCGCCACCTGCTGGCAACAGGAAGTGACCTTCAACGAAGCAGCCCCGACACAGGTTTGACCTACATGTACGAAATTTCTGTGGTACATCTATCATGTCCAGACGCACAAAAAGCCTCTTGGAGCGTTGCCCTAAACTCAACAGGAAGTCGGCCATTTTGAATTTTATGGCAAAGTTTTGGTGATTTACACACTCCGTATTTTAACTAACTCCTCCTAGAGATAGAGTCGGATCGACTTCAAATTTCTGCTGTGCCTTCTAAAGGCATTGACGATGTAAAGTTGTGCTATCTGCGGCGTTTTTAGTCAATGGGTGTGCGTGTGCATGGCGTCAAAGATCAAGTCATCAGCCATGATACAGGAAGTGGTTGTAACTTCACTGTAGATGATCACATCTGCACAAAACTTTACATGTAGGATAACAGTACCACCCTGAACACATGTACATGCCGACATTTAGCCACAGTCATAGCGCCACCTGCTGGCAACAGGAAGTGAGGTCCAAAACCTTCATACAGCGTCCGAATTACGTGGAAAATGCACAGCCGCACTGGCAGAGCTCTAGAATATGCAACGCTGCCAGATCACACCCGGCGTGCTACAGGTGCGAGGGCCGTCCATCGCTGCTTGCAGCTTTAATTTTTTTCTTTCTTTCTTTCTTTATTTTTCTGCAAAGTAAGCTCATTTTTCAGCGGCCGCAACATGCTCGAAAACTCACCAAATTTGGCACGCGTGTCAGGACTGGTGAAAAATTTCGTATTTTGTGGGTTTCAGCGGACGGGCGGGCAAAATGGCTCGCTAAGCCACCTAGAAAATTGGAAAAAATTAGCCCTCGTCCCACGTTCGACCTACATGCACGAAATTTGGTGGGGACGTGTATCATATCTGGACGCACAAAAAAAGCCTCAAGAACCCATACCCTAAACTCAACAGGAAGTCCGCCATTTTGAATTTGGTGGCCATTTTGAGACGATTTGCACACTCCGTACTTTGGCGAACTCCTCCTAGGGAT
>JALXJV020000431.1:0-10323 GCA_024633595.2 Lepomis macrochirus
AAGCCCCGCTTCCACTGAGTGGTGCGGTACGGTACAGTTCGGTACGGCACGCAATTATTTGCGCTTCCACTGTCAAAGTTGTGAATGGTACCAAAAGTCGAACCGTACCGTCACCACTTTTGGGTACCCTTTGTTGGGGTACCTAGCACAGTGGTACGGTACTAAAAGGTGGAGCTAGACTCACTGCAGAACGGTGATTGGTTGACAGAGAATCGTCACTTCGCGCGTGCTACAAGGGAACTCGACAACACAAGAGGCCATTTTAAAACACCGTTGAAAAATAATGTCCCTTTCTTCTTCGCGGTGAATGACGCCAAGCTGACTTTCCGCCATCCACCACGCCTATCAAGTAGGGTACTGTTGGCAGTGGAAACGCGAGCCCCGATCATGGTTTAGCGACCCGACCCGAACCATAGCGTACTGTACCGTACCGCACCACTCAGTGGAAACGAGGCTTAAGTGTATGGTCTAGACCTGCTCTATAATTAGCTTTAACTGAACTTTGGAATGCATGTTGCTCTACAAAGGTATCTCTTCTTCACCAGGAGGAATGATTAGTGACCAATAACACATCTAACGTACAAATGGCATGTGAGTAGGCTTTAGTATTAAGTTAGAAATAAGAAATCTGAAATTATCCTTTAAATCCCCTGTGATGCTATTTTAGAACATGCTATTGTTTCTACCAGCCTGGGCTCATCAGATGTTTACATCCAAAGTGTCAAAGTGATTTGCTGATGTTATGTACTTACACTGGACATCTATGGATACAGATGTGGATTTGATCTGGCCATACTCATTCTCAGCCTTGCAGTGGTATATCCCGCTGTCCTCTACGCGGATAGGAGTGAAATGATAAATGTCTTTTGGTCTCTGAATCAGCGTTTGGTTCTCCTTGTACCAGGTATAATTAGCTGCTGGGTTAGCATCACTGCTGCAGGTCAGAGTCACTGAACTACCCTCCACTATCTCAGCAGAGGGACTCACTGACACAGAGGGAAGCTTTGGAGCATCTGGGGGAGAAAAGAGAGACAACGTGTGAATCTGTGGTCTTGTTTTAGGCATGGACTGCCACAAGCTAGCAGTAGCAATACAATTATATTGGTTCATTATTCTGATGCCCAGTGGCTACTTTGCTTTAAATCCTGCTTCATAAGTAAGACTTTCTACAAAGCTAGCTACCAGGCTATGATAACCTCTAATACACCTGTAGATCTACATTAATTGCACAGGTGTCCTCTTCATGACCATTTTCTGTGAAGAAACTTGGTGGCCTCCCACATAAATCACAGAACATGTACCCAACATTTCTGCATTTGTCAAGCACAGAGATTACAAGGTATTTGGACCCAAAACCTAGTAACTCAGGCAGAGCAGGTTCAGTTAGTTTTTATTAAAGAACAAAAAAGGAGAACACGTTTACTGGGGTGTGGAGGCAAGCAAAGATCCAGAATAGATAGTCCAATATGACGCAAACAAATTCAAATTGTGAGCAGGCAAGAACAAAAATCCAAAGTCCAAACAATCAGGGCGGATAATCCACTAAATCGTACAGGTCTAAAATCAGTGGAAGCAGGGAAGCTTGAAATGGAGACAAATGCAAATGACAAAAGATGAAGTGAAGTGCTCAGAAACGAAAGGAGAGGTAAGAAACAAAGTATGCTAACAGGAAACACAGGGGAAACCTAATCAACTACATATAATGAGACTATACAAAGACAGGGAGTTAGTGTGCGTTGACACTGACCCCGTTTAGTCTGCTGAACCGAACTCTGGAGCTTTTACCGTTCATATGCGTGACCCTCTAAGATCTGCTGATTTTCACTGCCGACCAACACAAACTTGAACCTAATAGTGCTCCATGGAGAAATCTAGAGGAGTGTGTTGTCTTTTTCCCAGCTGATTATATGACCAATAATCAAACGCCATTACCATCACATGGTTTTGTTTACAGTTTCAAGCTTTTGCCCTTGTGAACAAAACTGGACCAGCTGAAAAAATGTGAACAATGTATTATTCTCATGCTGTTTCGATTCAGGAACCGGACCTTAGTTGTGAACTCACCCTTACACACAAGAGGAACAAGTGAATAAATGTCACAAGAGAAAACATAATACAGAGAATGAGGCAAACACAGAGACAGGAAGTGAAGTACTATATTACCTCAAAAAATTCCAAGACACAACATTCCAAGAAATAGTAATCTATTAACTTTAAACAGTAGGCTCTCTAAGAGTGCAAGAGAATAACAGCAACGTAGTGTTTTCTCAGGTATATTGAGGATGTGTGCTTAGCACATGACAGGTGAACAACTGATTGAAAACAAGTCTTCACGTTAACGCTGAAATTCAATTATAGCATTCTGTTTGGAGATGTGACTATGATTAAACCAACAATGAGTAAGAAAAAAGTATAAATATGTCAATATAATATGTCATTTGTTAAGCTATGATTAGTAGAGGAAAGTATGATAGCAGCTGAGCCACACTTCACCAACTGAAGATTAGGGGATGGTTCTTAGTGTACTTTACGTGGTTCTTCACAATACTTAAGCTTCTTCATTGATACTGGAGATAACCTATTAACAAAATAGTTGTTGATTAATGTTCTGCAAATGAACAAATCAACTAATTATTGCAGCTCTGTGTGAAATATAAAACCACACCTCTCAGTTGTTTGTGTTGGCTGAATGATGTCAAGCTTTTATGACTAGCTAAAGTATTTAACCAAGATCTGCTGGCTTTAGTGTCGAGTCCGATGCTCATTTTAAAAAATTATGTCCATTTAGTCCCTCAATAATTTACACACAAACACAAACAGGCATGCTAGAGGCTTATACAGGCAACAGTAGTTGAAAATGTAACCAAAAGTTTAAAAAAAGAGTTTTACATTATAACATCAGATTATGTGTTAGCATCGATTAAATAATGTCAAAAATGTTTGTTGTTGTAAGTCAGCTGCCTGCATAAGCCACTTATGTTTCACTGCTGCACTTTCTATTCCACAATAAGAGCAGCAGTTTGTGCAGTTTGTACCTTACAGTAGGCCTACACCGCAGTTTTAAATTGCGTTCGTTCAGGCCGCCATGTTGATTTACTTTCTGCACCCTGTACACATTGAATATCAGCGCTTAAAACCCCACTTAAAAATCCATTTAAATTGTGCATTGATACCATTTATTTTCATTCTAAACTACACTGTGACATGATTTTGAATGATTATCATGTGTGTTTTAAGCTGTTTGTGAGCAGGGCTTGACATTAACACCTGCTAACCCGCCAGATACAGGTGGATTTTAGCTGTAGGGTAACAGAGTCACTTCCACTAGCCACTTTGGTGTGTTGCAGTCTTTTCAAAAGGCATCTGAAACAACAAACTAATTGCAATTTGACCAATGCTTTAAGTGGAAAAAAACATTTCAAAACCAAAGTGTCTCTTTCTTTGTGTTTCTCTGCAGATGTAGAGAGTGTTGCGTCCTCTTCACTCTCGTGAATAACTTCCATACACCTAGGACGTGTTTTAGCCTGTGTGTGGCTGTGGCATGAGGTTACTGTCTGTGCACACATGTGAAACACGGCGCAGCGCAGCCTGTTTGTAACGTTCAATGTGACTAGCAGAAAATTGGATATTTGACACTGCTTGCCCCGGTCACTGGTCAGAGCCGAGTAAGTGACATGTTGTTACTAGCAGTGCTGCCTTTATGTCACATCATATCGTCATATCACAGCTACTTTTCCAAAGTTAATTCTATTTTTAATAAAGGTAATCATACCATGTAGGAAAGCAGAAGATGCATTTGTATGGGAATAATCTGGAAAATAAAGTCCTGTGAACTCAATTCAGGTGGACGTATCTCTGGTTCCTCAGAGCGACCAGAGCTTCATGATAATAAATATAAATCTATGCAGTGCTCTGAAGAAATGTAAATGCAAAAACAAACAATCCAAAGTGCCCAAAACTGATATAGCTCTACATAAAACCTTAACCCTGTTGCCTTAATTGTTCTTTGTTCTTTGTTTCTAATGCAGATCATTTTTCTAATCTGTATTACAGTGTTTACTGTTGTTAAAAAATAAACTGTTTCTGATGCAGCACTTTTAATATATACAATAAGAAGCTTCTATTTTTATGTTTGTCTTAATAGACTACATGTTTTCAAAAAGGGAGCTTTATACACAACCTTATATTAGCAGTGTTGGGAGTAACGCGACACAAACGTATTGCTTTTTGTTGTAAGGCAGTGACATAATGCATTACAAAAAAATATATATTATTACACCCATTACAATCTCAGTAACAAGCGTTACAACACATTTTAACCTGGAATGAGGTGGGGTTTTTTTAATTATTCACCAACACTAAGAAAATTTCGACACCAGAAAAAAAAATCCATGAGTAAAAGAGTAATGTTGTTTCCTGTTGTGGGAATCCGATAGTAGGGATTGTAGGCAGACCGGAAAAAAACGCTCAGCACCCAGTGTTGGAAAGAGAAAGACACTCAGCGCCTCGTCACTCTGCTGCCGTTTTTACCTTGTTGTGTAAATGTGGCGCTAACATTGCAATGAATTACAAAAGGACAGTTTGTTCAGCAAAGACAGGCAGATTTAAGATGTTATTTTGAAGTAAACTGTTTCACTCACATTTCACATTAATGATGTATTTAGATGATGTCCTCCTCCCCAGCTTGTTCTCAGCTGCACAGTAATACTCTCCAGAGTCAGAGGACTGGATGGAGCTGAAGACAAGCTGTGGTTCTTTACTGAGCAGTGTTTGGTTCTCCTTGTACCAGGTGTATTTAGCTGCTGGGTTAGCATCACTGCTGCAGGTCAGAGTCGCTGAACTGCCCTCCACTATCTCAGCAGAGGGACTCACTAACACAGAGGGAAGCTTTGGAGCATCTGGAGGAGAAATGAACATGAATTACTTAAAGATGAAGATGTAGCTATCTATCTAAGGCTGATTATGAATTTTGTCTTGTTTGTGCTCAGATCCGCTGTAAAGAGTTTTACTTTTGTTAAAATAGTTTCAAAATGTTGCCAGTTTCATATCACTTTATCCAGTCTCTTTGTTTGATTTACCATTACTAAGATAAAGTCTTGATCTGTCTGTCCTGAATAACTTTTCAGAAACTGGTAAATCCATTTTAAATTTTGCTAGTAAAAAAAGAAAAGTTTCAAGCTAACAATATCCATTATATCTCAGTCATAAACTGGTCAGTTAACTAAAATGGAGAGTTATCAAAACAATAAAGGTAATGTAAATGTAGCAACAACATATTTTATACTTTAAAATTCCTTTTTCATAAAAATGTCAAATTGTTATATCACGACATGTATCTGGATAAATTTCTCTTTCTATAAATAATGTTGCTGCGTCTACATCAACATCTAGAAAACTCCAATATGGTATGTCTGAAATTGTCATTTGTGTTGTAATGAAAGTGTGTATTTTTTCCTGACAAAGTGGAGTAAACTCACACACTGAAGGTGACGGGAAACGCTCCAGTCCTTTCACAGCACATGAATAACTGTCTGCAGGATAGAAGTTGCCTGAATAAGATGTTCCTTCCTGAATTTTCTGTCGGTTCTTGAACCAGACGTAGGAAGGACGATCTGGTAGAAGACAGTTGCTGAGACAAAATAGCTGTTGGTTGCTGACCATCACCTGGAGAACTGGATTTGTGAGGGGGGAACAGGAATGTTATTTTAGTCAAAACTGTCAACATACACACACAAAAACACATACACGCAACACATTTACATTATTGTTTCCTAGATGTTGAACATTAGATTTTTTTTTACATATAAATGAAAATGTTACCTTTGACAGACAAAGTGACTCCAGGTGAACCACTAAATCTTCCACCTTCTTGGTTTGTTATGAACCTGAACTTGTACTCAGCTGAGTCGCTCTCTCTCAGGTCTGTGATTCTCAGAGTGCAGATGTTGTTAGAACAACTGTCCTGCAAACGACCTGCGTACTCTGAGACTGTTCTCACATCCACAGGTTTTTTTTATCTTGCAGTTTAGTAAACCATAATGTTTCCTCAACTGTAGTAACACGGCCATTTATTCTGGATGGGTATGTGAGGGTGCAGCTCATTTCCACTGTTGATCCTTTTAAGGCACAGATCTGAGTAGAGGTGTAAGTCACTCCCCAGCCATACTGACCCTGTATCACTGTAACACAGAGCACATCAGAAACTACAATCAGACTCAACAACATCAAGAGACAGACTTCAATTTGTTATGGTGGTATTTCAGTGTGTAAAGCTACACTTCCTACTAATTTGGCTTCAATGTCATTCTACTTAAAAGCAAGAGTGTGGAACTGACATGTATTAGTGAACGTCTTTCACATTTAAGTCCTTACCAAACGAGTTAGTTATAACGATTAAGCCTATCACCGCAGCGAAATCTATTTGTATCTGCAGTATAGCAGAATTTTTAAATATGGTGTCTGTGGTGACGTCTCAAATCTGGAGAACCGGTCGTGTTTTATGCCAACCAGCAATGATTGGTGTTCCAGAGTTACATGTGGGAGCAACTGGGGCAAACGCATCAACTCAGTATGGCAGAGCCTAAATATACACTGTATGTCATGTTACCACCTGGCTCAAGGCTGGCAACAAAAAGGAGGCCTCACACAGATAACAGGAACAAAAATGATTTATTTAACTCAAACTAACAAACAACTTAACTAAGGTTATGGTGTGGGTAGGTATGAGGAACATCAGTCATGTCAGAAGTGTGTGGATGAGTGAAAATGAAGTGCAATGCATGTTGGTGGGTGCAGCAAACTAAACAAAAGGAACAAAGGTTGAGGTTGAAGCAGCAGGCCAGCAGAGAGAGTGATTACTAGAAAGGCAGCCCTTTTATGCCCTCTAGGGAGCCCAACCCAGAGGGCCAGGCATATGCACTCGAGCCTCCCAGCTCCATCTACAAGCCACACCCAGAACCTGCAAAACAGAGAACATACAGGCAGGCAGACTGGGGAAGTCGTCACAGTCAGAAGTGACAAAAGTTCCACACTGCAAGATGATGTCAGTGTGAACAAGACAATGTACTTAGAATATTATTCTAACTAGAACTGAAAGTAAGATTTGTGTATCACACATGGAATTTGTAATGTTTGTTTTAAAAATGTCTCTATGCTGTGGGGGGAAAAAAGTGAACAGAGCCATTGAGAAGTCTGAAAATCATTCATTTTTACATGAGAATATATGACGCAAAGTCAAAGATGTACACGTGACAAGCAGGACATCATACAGAGGGTGCAGTGAAGGAACAGCCGTGTATTTAAACTGTGTACTTACTGAACAGGATAAAAATACTGAACATGAAGTATTAGAGGGATGTGATACATTAAAATAACGTCTGCTTTGCTCAGTTGCTTTCCTGTCTGTGATCGGCTGCTGCAGAGTGTGAATGGAAACTCTGGAGAAATGCAGAACATTGAGGCGTGGGAAACTACTGCGATACGTAGATAACAAAAATATTTATTCTAGGAGAGAAAGTCACAAGTACTGAGGAATTGTGGCTGATTCCCATGTTTGTTTTAAAGGTTAAAAGAGCTGTGTTCAGGATATAAATATATTTTAAATCAACACAAACACACAAGATCAAGATTTTGTGAACTTCATTTCAAAATTTTAATTAATTAATTAATTTGATCTTGTCAGTCCAAGAAATCTGCATTTGCAGCATCTGGCAGTGAAACTGTGGCATATTCAGTAATATCTGCATTATGATTTAATTTAAAGGAGAGGTATTATGCTTTTTGGTTTTTCCCCTCTCCTTTATTGAGTTGTATATCTTTTTTGTGCATGTAACAGGTTTGCAAAGTGAAAAAGCCCAAAGTCCAGCACAAAGGGAGTTCCCATCTCCCAGAGAAAGCTGTGCAGAACCTTTTATATACAGTCTATGGCTCAGAACCACTTGAAAACAGCTCGTTTGTAGTCCAACCCTTCACTTCCTTGACTTGTGACATCACAATACAAACACGTCATAAAGCTTGCCAAGCAGCTGGTGGATCAGACACGCCCTCAAACTAAGCTAGTCTGAGCGGAGGCCCTTTGGCTCGACTTTGTTTGGGTTTCCATTGTAGAAATGTTGGACCTGTACCTGCTTCCAGGACTTTTTTTTTAATCATCTCACCTCCATCGAGGTTCCAACCGAGCGGAGGGATACTAAAATGTAACGTGAAAACACGACAGACTGCTGATTGGTCAGACAGAATATTCACTATTCACTAGTGATGGGCAAAGCGAGGCTTTGTGAAACATTGAAACGTTTGAAGCAATTGTGCCGGAATTGTGTCGAGGCTTCGAAACACTTCGACACCCGTCTGCACGGTGACATCTGCTGGTCACTTTTGATATCGACACATCTTGGTAGGGGTTTTATTGTAACAATGACTGACCCGCGTTTACAACTCTAAACGTTTCATAGAAGCGGCAGCTGTGCCACTTGTTGAAACAGGAGTGAAACGCACCGAAGCCTTGCTTCACTGCGGTCACGTGACATTGACGTTTTGAACCTCGCTTTGAAGCAGTGTTTCGAAACGTCTGTGCTTCGGGATCTCGACACAGCGTCGACACGTCAGTATCGAGCGTAACATCCTTACTATCAGTGTTGCCAAGTCCGCTTATTGTAAGCGACTTTGGGCTTGTTTTTCTGTAAAGTCGCTTACAAATATTGGTAGTCGGTTTTTTTGGGCTTGTTTCTAAAGTGTAGTTGCTTATTTGGGCTTGATCCCAGCTCCATAAGTTGTCAACGTGGGAGTTTGTCTAGCTAGCCTGTTCTCTCTCTGTCCCTCCCCCTTCCCCATACACACAGGAGACAGTTTTTTCCCACCCACATCATGCTTCTAATTGGCTCTGCCCGGAGCTCGCCCTGAATAAGCAGACGTCAGACTCGCTGCTGTAGCTGTTAACATTTTATCGCAATCTAACCGCAGCATTGTTTGCGGGATTACACTCGCGGATACGCGCAGTAGGGTATGTAGCGGAGTGAAAGACATGCTGGTGGTAGCTGTTAGACGTTTAAAATAAAAATAAATAAACTGTACAGTGTGTGCAGTTTTGTAAAACTGCGCACAGTTTACCAATCTGTCCACATGGATGTAAATTGACAATCTGCACCCACAGTTTAAAATCCGTCCCCAACGGATTGTAAAACCGTGCACACAGTTTATTTATTTTTCTCTTCCTGGAACCTAGGGGGGCTCCATAGAAAAAGTCGCTTGTTTTGGGCTTGTTTTCACAGGCCTGGTAGCTTATTTGTCTCGCGAGATCTGGCAACACTGCCTACTATTCACTGCATCATGTTGCACCCATAGGTTGCACCGGACAGAGGCCAGCAACAGGAAATTTATTTTACAGTTTTCGTATGGATTTTCATCACTAAATCCACTTCTGAGAAGTTATGAGGTGAGAAATCAGCTGTGTAGATTTCGAATATTGACACGTTTACGAGCAGTGATGGTGGAACAAAAATGTAATGAATATTTTCGGAGTTGAGGAGCTCTGCAAGTGGCGGCGGGGGAAGCCTGCGGCGACCGGCGGGAGGAGCGTGTGAGGCCGGCCAGCCGCCCGCTCACAGAGCCCTCTGCTCCCGCCGTGTCACACAGACCGCTGCAGGAACAACGGCAGAGGAAAACACAGCTGGAAGGTTTTCATACCGCTTATCTGTCTTTACATTCTGAGGAATGTTCAAACGTTTTAACCGTAGACTGTATATATTTTAAGAGCTGTGTGGATCGCTGGTTTGTGTCTGTCTTTGAACATTACGTTGCGGCCGTTGTGTGTGGCGTCGCCATCTCTGGGTACTATCTGCAATGGAAAACGGAGCAGGGCTGAGTAGAGTCGAGTCTATCGATTTGCGCTATGGAAGCATTTTTCAGAACACCGGCAACAGTTCAACGTTCAGTCCTGATGGTAAGATGTGGAACAATGATGTTGTGTGGTTGTGGACTGGCAATAACTTACACCTTCTGCTAGATTTGGTCGTAGTCTGAAGGCTTTGATTTGGATCACACTACCTTGTTTCTTACGAAACGCCCATCTCTGCTCCTGATTGGCTGGTAGTCCTTACCTGGAAACCGCGCGTGTGCAACTACAAAAAAGATTTTGTACCAGTAAGATGCATCACTCTGCAGTTCAAGAGCGGAGCGTACAACAGACAGGCGTAATAGAGGAGTTGCAGCAATGTGCAGTATGAGAAAATATAGTGTTTTTTGAAAATTAAACCATGTAAACCTGTTCTGGTATAACCCCTAATTAGGATTTTGAACCTGAAAATGAAATGAGCATAATACCACCTC